>JAEQML010062460.1:0-24374 GCA_016904865.1 Pissodes strobi | reverse complement strand
AACGAAACTAACCCAAACTAAATTAAAGATTCGAAAAATGGTCCATTTTACACATTCGAAAAATTGTCGATTCGAAGAATTGTCTTTTCGAAGAACTGTCCATTCGAAGAAATGTCGTTCGAAGAACTGTCGTTCGAATAATTGTCATTCGAAAAACCATCCGGATTCAATTTTAAAATTCCCTTTCACATTGAACTACAAAAAATTCTATAGACACTCTAAGGCACTTAGATCCAAATAATCCGGCACCGGAGAAGGAGGAGGAGCATTAAATTCTGCTTTGTTAATCCTTTGTCATTACTTGTTCTTCATATTTTATTTTGTATTAGAAAACAACGTTTATTAAAATTAAGCATTCCTCAGATTAGCCTATCCTCATCATCAATGCATGATTTATTGCACTTATATGAACTGTAATATAACCAATGTTTTTGTTAAAAACTCTTAGTATTTCGTGCAATCTTTTATATTAGTTTTATTAGCTTTTTTGACGATTATGTAATATACCAATCCGAAATTTAAACTTAATTATGTGATGCAACTAGCCAACAAGGAAATCGGTTTATTCTATTATTATAAAATATGGCATGTTTCTTCACATGATGAAAGCATCATTCAATTGAAAGATACAGATCAACATTTCAAAATCAACATTACCGAATAATATTTATCACCCATCATCTCTCGTGAATAACAACAAAATATTTTTTAATGCCAAAATTTCCTTTTAAGTGGATACTCACCGAAACATTCTTGGGTACTTAGTTACATCATCAGGTAGATATTTGTTTGTCTGATATGAACTCCAGGTCAAACTAGACATGCACCGTGCGAATTTAGCTTAGGAAATTGCTCTGACTAATATGTCTTAAAATAATACTGTTTATGCGTTTATTCGTATTTGACTTCTTAGTAGTAGCATTGTTTTTGAAATTCTGTTAAATTTTCATTAAAATTTAATTCGGTCCCATAGGCGATCTATAAAACCTATCTAAATAATTAATTTTTGCGATCATTTATAGCGTTCATTAGGGTCGGTCAAGTTTGCCCCTCATATTAAACAAATATCAAAAATAAATAAACCAGAACTTCCCCCCGTCTGTTACAAAATTTAAAAACATTTTAAACCACTCGGTTCGGCTAATTTCGCACAACTATTTTAAAATTTTACACAATCTTCTGGAATAAATTTTAACGGACCGCAAAACAAAATAACGGAAATGTGGAAAAAAAATTTTAGTCAGTTTTTTCTTGTACTTCCTTAGCTTCCAAAAAGTGACCAATCACGGGACGGAATTTGCCATGTGGGATTTGGCAACGTGACTTCAAGATGCCCTCTCCAAGTCTGCTTATCATTGAGTCTCCTTTGAAATCATTGTGGCGGAATTTCTCTTAAATTTTTGAAATTTGTGCATGTAAATACATTTTCAAACTGGGTACACTATCATTTGTTTTATTTATACATTTATTTGTATTATTTTTTTACTTGATTGTGATTATAATTCTGTTTTATTATTTTTGTTCAAAGTAATAGATTTTTAAAAATAAATAATTCATAATATATTCGTGCATACTTTTTGTGCAAAACACCTAAGCGAATCACATAATTTTTGTTTTAATTATTTGACAAACGGTGGGGAAAATACAAATTTTTAACTCCTCATAACTTTCCCCAGAACAGTGTGAAAATTTTGAAAATAGGTGTGAAAAACTAGTTGAACATAGTAGGATCTAAATTTTTCCATTTTGGGACAAACGAGGGGCATAATGCAAATATTTGATACATCACAACTTTCCCCAGAAGAGTGTGCAAAGTTTGAAAATAGGTGTGCAAAATTAGTTGAACCGAGTAGCATCAAAAATGTTCAATTTTGAGATGAACGGGAGGAAGTACAAGTTTGCCCCCCGTTTAAAAAATAGCTCTAGTTTTCCTTGTGTGGGTGTTCAGAATTTTACTTAGAGTGTGCAAAATTGTGCAAAATATGTGAACAATTTTGGTTTATTTATTTTTGAAATTTGTTTAATACATCTTAACTGACCCCGTTCACTAATCAATGGGTAACAGTCTACAACGAAACATAATAATTCAGAAGAACACGCCTAGTTCTACTTACATGCGAACAGATTCTTCTTATAATAAAGTTATAGGTACTCCTGTACGCCGCCGATAATATTAAAAATAGACTGTTTGTTTTTGAGATCTATGGCAATAAGTGGATTCTTTATCGTCTTTTTGAAACTTAAGCCATTACCAGCAATAATTGATTTTTATGGCAGTATCACACGCACTAAAGGGAGATCCTATGTCACTTGACAAGAGGTGTATGTGCGAAGATGATGATTGACAGGGTTCTTGAATACTTGTAGGTTGTAATTAGAAGGAAACAGATGTCCTGAGAGTGAGTTCCACAGTGATGCAGTGCGCCAGACAAACGAGTCCTTGTAAAGCGATATTCTAGATGTTTCCAGTTGTACGACGAACGGGTGCGCTCTTGCCGTCTATCGTGTGTCTCTAACAGGCGTTGCTAGGGGCGGGATGATGCGGGCCAAATCCTAGAAACATCTGCCGTCAAAATATCTGTAAAAGACGAAGATCTCGGCCACATGTCTGCGGTATTCCAGACTATCCAGATCACGGGTCAACTCCGGGTCGCCGAGGAGACGCACAGCTCTCTTCTGAATGGAATCCAGCAGCTTAAGGGTGTGCTTAGGTGCGGCATCCCTGATGTGTGAGCAATATTCTAAGGACGGTCTTACTTGCATTTTGTAGAGCAAGAGCAGCTGCTGCGTGGTATATAGTTTTTGCTGCGAAATAGCGCACCAAGCTTCCGCGAGGTTGATTTTGCGATGATGCAACGTTGTCATGCCAGGACATATTGCTGTTGACCGAGACACCCAGCAGTCGGAAGATTACGACATGGTCGATCCCGCCATAATGATGTCAGGGTTTGCCGTATTGGCTTTCTTGGCAAACGTGGCTGCTTGAGTTTTTGCTGCGTTGAACTGGACCAATTTCCTGTCGCCCCAAATTTGAACTTTCTCCAGATCTTGATTAATTGTTGTGATCTGCGCCTGTCTGCGGTGATAGTGCTGGTAAAGGTTTTTCTGATCTAAATTAGGTGATAAGGGTACTGTCATCTGCAAAACTGTAAACAGGATTATTGGGTTCAGTCAGCAGGTGTTTAATATAGATGAGGAATAGAAGTGGTAAAAGTATCGCGCCCTGAGGCACTCACGCATTAATGGTAAATGTGTCTGAGATGTGTCTATCAACTGCAACGTGCAGATATCGGTTCTTAAGCAAACTGACGAAATATTCAACGCAATCGCTCGAGATTCTCCGTAATACTCAATTGCCCTACTCCATATGTGAGTGACATAGGCCAATATATCTCCTGTCGACCTCTCTTTACGAAAGCCTTATTGATTATCACTTATTATTCTGTTGGTCTCGAGGTACTTGACTAGTTACTGATTGACTACACGTTTCATGACATTGGACATTATTGGAAGCAAACCAATTGGGCCATAGTTTGAGGATCTGGTTTTCTTGCCTTTTTTGAACAGGTTGCACTAGAGCGACTTTCCAAGAAGATAGGTACATCTCTTTTCAGTAAGACAGAGAAAAAAGGGTAGAAAAGATGGGTGTTGGTTCATTGGAGCAGTTCTTTAACACGATGACAGGTATTCCTTTGAGGATTTTACAAATATCACGGTGATGGCGTATATCCAAGAGTGAATCCTTTTCATTAGGTGTGGTAATCTGGTGAAGTCTCCAAGTATTTACAATCGTTATATCTAACATTTGTCTAATTAAAACCCATCATCATTTTTTTAAATAAATTCTTGTTAGGTTGAGTGACATTTGTATATTCAGCATAGACGAATTATACTCTTGCCCATGTTTAGGAATGCGGATTTGTTTTTGCATTTATGTGAATAACGTTTTGTCTGACCCAAGCCAGTAGAACTGGCTTATAATCGTTCCATTGTAGAACAAAGGTCTCATTTGCTTTGTCAAGTCGGTAATCAAAAAACTCTTGTTCTTTTTGTTTCTTTCCTGTTCGAGTTTATCTAACGATTCGGTTGGTTTTGACTTTCATGTCCCAAAAACCACATTATCCCAAAGACTGGTAAATAAATTGTCCAACAAACAGTTCAAGTTTATCATACTGGCCAGCAGGTAAAGTAGAAATTAGGTTAATTATCATACGAAAACTCAAGAAACCTTCCACTTGATGTGTTTTGCCACAGTAGGAGTCAAACCTGACGAACTATAGAAATATCAAATTTATACCTGAATTTTAGTGGCTTTTTATGCATCTAATCTTGGCTGAATGTCATCTATTGACAAATGCGTATGACCTACACCAAATTTCAAAAAGTGTTGCTTTAGTTTATCTAAATAAGGTCATGTTTTAAAAAAAATTGCTAATGTTATCAATATTTGCGTTGTTCAGCAGATGAATATAACTTTCTATTTGTTTGAATCGTTTTCTGGGCATTGTGTTGTAGACTAGAGGTAGTCCAGCATATAGAGTTTGCTGCCAGCATAGGTCATCCTGGGGCAACTTATGATAACCGTTAAGTAGCAGAATTCCAATAAAACACTCCAATTCATCTGCCGAAAGAAAAAAGTTTGATTATTTTTCTGATTTGCATGTAAGACTGTTTGTTGCACTATACAGTCAAAAACGCTCTCAAACAATTCATGGACAATTTCAACTGGACTTTTTCTCTGTACCACCTTCATAAGATTTACACATTTTTTTTTTCTGATAAACTATTTATCTTGGTATATACCAATTGATTGTTTCTTCACGTGCCTGGGAAACTGACTTTCTATCTTTTTAGCTGCTTTCTGATGATGGACTTGGAATATCGTCTAAAACATTTACATTGTTACTTTTCCTCTTTTTACATAACTCAGCTTTTTAGGAACAAAAGTTCTCAAGAGCGCCTGCAACATCGCCCACTTGTTCATTTTCTTCGACATCTTCTGCATCTGTCAAAATATCTGGGTCTAGAGGTATTATTGCTACATCAATATTTTCCAAATCGTTAAAACCCTCATCATTTTCAAATAATTGTTCTATTTCCTGTGTAGTCAGACAATTTTTCACACTCGTGTTGCACAATAACTTTGAAAACACACTTTCCAGCAATATCATTATGAATATCGTTAAAAAAATATACGTCCCAAAAACGGGACGTTGTTTTTTCTTTTCTTATGTGCTCTTGGCCGTACAAATTCCAAAATAAATTATGTATCACCTTGATGAATAATTAATGATGGAACCTAGACCTTTTCTTCAAAAGATACTTTTATAATGCAACAAAAATCTTCCGGGTATCCGGAAAATCTCGTTATGGACTTCAAGTTCCATATTTTAATGATCAGCAGGGTGTGAAATGAATCCCTTGTATTCTTGCAAAATTTTATCAATTCCGAGGATTTGCGATAAACATTTTTAAAGTGAAATTTCTTCAGGCGCTGTATCTGGAAAGTAAGTATGTAACTGTTACGAAAGTTACGAAATGGGTGACAGGGGAATGAAATGTGTTATACGGCAAACGAGGACGCAAAAACAAACGTTACAGAATTTATGATAGGAAATCGGAAGTATACCGCGGCTTGCGATTTTGCTTCGGTCCATTCACAATTATTCAAACCAAGCATGGGATAGCCATCTTTTCTCTCATCCACGCCAAACTAGCTTAACTTTCGCTGATAAGAATCGACCGTTGAACAGGCCGGGTTTTTACTATTTAAGTCTAGATATATTATTAGTCTATAGGCAGGGCGTTTGTACTTAACTCCAAGGATATAGCCGTGGATACATTGTTCTTAGAAAAGCCTACGAAACTTATTTTTTTATTTGTTGTACTAAGAACTAAAGGAAAAAATTTTAAAATTTTTAGTCTTAACTATAACTTGAATCAAAATTTATTGAAATATCAGCAAGCTGTGAGGTATAAGTTGATCAAATTTGCGTTTATATTTGAAGCTGAGTTAAAATGGTTTACTTTAACGATATCAACATAAAGTAGATTTCCTTCTAGGGGCGTAATAAATCGAGAAAAGAACTATTTTTAGAGAATAATCTTACAGGCATGGAAAAAAATGTCAGTATTAGTATCAGTAACAGAGGGGGTGGCCCCTAGCGGACACTTAGGCTACCAACTGGGCCCGCTGTGCCCCCAGCTTGCATTAGAGAACCTACAGGATGCCGATCTTCCTTAAGAAAGCACGCATCTCTCTCAGACTAATACGACACACTGAATCTGGCTTGATCGGCGTCGCGTCAAAGATGCTGAGTCTTGCCCATGCAAAGGCGGGGCATTCCATAAGTAGATGGTATGGGGTCGCATCGTCCTCCATGCACCATCTACACTCCTTCTCCTCTGTAATTATCAGCACATTCAGGTGCCGTCTAAGCCTACAGTGCCCTGTGTAGAATTTTACCAGCGTCCTCCACTCCTTCCTAGGTAGGCCCATCAAATTCCTGGTGAGACTCTTCGCAGGCCTATGTATCATGAGTCTAGTATATCTCATCCCAGGAGCCGTCCACAATTTCCTCTTCGGCCCACCCTCCGTCCAGGTGTCCAAAGCTTTTTCGCGAATACTCTGGGCGATCCCCACACAGGGATTAGGCTTTAAGTATCTACGTGCAGAGCCTTCTCTGCTAGGGTGTCAGCGGTCTCATTTCCCGGTACATCCGAATGCCCCGGTACCCCTACCAGCGTAACCTTTTTATACTTTGCAAGTTCAATCAACCAGCTCCTACACTTCCTCACCAACAAGAAGGGCGTGTGGACTGACTTCAGCTCCATGAGTGCGACCTTGCGGTTGGAGCAAAGGAAAATCCTCCTGCCACCGACGTTGAGTCTTAACGTCTCCCAGACTCCCATCATGATCGCAAAACATCTTAAGGTTAGTTTTGCCTTGACCTAAGCTAAAATGTTATCATTATCATTCGTTTAGCGATAACCCAAAATTTGATCAAACTATATCAAGCAATAAAAAGATATTTTAGGTCTAAATATTTCAGTTGAGGTGATTCCTATGGAAAAAGCGATATAGACTACAGTGTTATTTCCACTTAGTTTTTACGCTTTTGAGAAATGGAAAAATGTATTATTGGGACACACTTTTAGCTATTTAGTTTGAGTTTGGAATGACATGTATATGTCCTTTTAAAATTAAGTCTCAAGATAGTATATATCTTTAACTGCTTTTCATGTACTCAATGCTGCTATACATTTTTCAAATTGAAATGTTTAGCTTCTTTTAAGTTTTTTTTTATATGTAGAACTGCCGCAAGCAAAAAATTACAAACAAAAATATGTCGAAGAATATTCAAGCAGGATATGTCTCTTAACATTCATCATCACTGGCTTCATAGTGACAAAAAGCATTGCAAATGTGCAAC
This sequence comes from Pissodes strobi, assembly GCA_016904865.1. Taxonomy (NCBI): domain Eukaryota; kingdom Metazoa; phylum Arthropoda; class Insecta; order Coleoptera; family Curculionidae; genus Pissodes; species Pissodes strobi. The sequence continues at coordinate 16,941 of JAEQML010062460.1, read as the reverse complement.
TCATTGACTTTTCAAGAATTTACATGGACGCATCAGTAGGTACATTTAGAAATGATATATACGTCCCTGACTTTAAAACGATTCGAAAACAATAAGGCGTTCTTATTATGACATCTAATGTATCAGTTCCACTTTTCTTTGTAGATTGAATTTTACTTTCACAAATTGTCAGATTAGCAGTGATTCCGATAGATAAATGGATCAAACAAATATAAAGAAATTGTCTTAAATCTGATATAGATATGGGCTTTTGTTAATAACAGTTACGTGAAACAAAAAATGAGTCATTAAGAAATCTGTTTTAATTACGAATTTCTTTTATGATGAAATATGAACGTATAAAGTTTGAGAGAATTTAAAGTAAAATTATGAGGAATGAAGTATCTAAAAGCTCACAATATATATAATGTCTTAATAGACTAATAATAATTGATAATCATGCAAATTGAATTTAAGTGATTTGTATTATAACAATACAAAAATTAAACGAAAACCAATAATTGATGGTCGTTATACAACATAATTGACAGGATGAAACGATGCCGTATGTGCGCCTAGCTGAAGATGTGCCCTGTTCGACATCATAATCCTCCCTTCCCAACCAAGGTGTTATTTGAATAAATTCTACTTGATATTGTCTACTCACGTACCCGAATCTAGAGAACGCGGACAATACGTTCTGACCAATAAGAGGGATGCTGTTAGCTCGGGCGGCCGAAAGTACTCGTAGGTACAATTAATATTCACTAACTGAGCAGTTAAAAAGGCACAACAAAGCAAACAATTTCTGCTACATATGTGACGCAGTAACTCTGAAATCCCAACGGAAGTCTTTAAGCTCACTTGTAAGAAGAACTTACGAGTTATATTCTGGTTGCAAAGTTGTAGATCAAGATTTGGGAGCCCCCCGAAAATTTGTTTCATTATTTGCTCTAGAGCGCCAACGGGTTGATTAAATGGTACTCACAAGGCAATACTAATGATTTAGCGGAACCTCAAAAGCACGCGTGGTTTTCTAGCAAAAACAAACATAAAATTGAATGTTTCTCACAAACTTGTTCCGATGCCTCCAGAAAAATACAAATTATACTAGGCATCGGATGAGGTCGACGATTTTGCACCAAAAGCCGGCACATATTTTCGGCATGCAGTCCCATTTTGTACCTCCGGTGTTATGCGAATGGGACAGCAACGCCAGAAACCAACATTATGTAGCCGAGACGTGAAAACATTGTGCTCAATCTGAAAAATGTCCTTAATGAATCTTTAGCTTGTTACTTCCTCTGCACATAAGACCAGGGCTTATACAAAAAATCTTAAAGTTTTTAGGGGAAAGAGGGCGACTTCTGCGCACATAAGCAAAATATTCGTTACTTCGTTTATTGTTAGTAGTAACGAACTGCGCAAACCATTTTGCGAAACTACCAACTGCGTGGAGCAATTCCGCTAATGGAAATTGATACACAGTTAACAGTATTTATTTTTAAATACAAAACTGGGCAAAAATAACGAAACATGAAATAAAATATAATTCTTGAGCTTGACAAAAGTCGCAGACATATACTTTTGCTGAAATAGTATCGGTACATTCGGTGTGAGCTCACTTGGAGCGCTCATTCATCATTGTTGGCACAATATCATCTATTTCGTCGTCTTCGCATAAGTCATCATTCTTTATTGCATTTTCATCGCTTTACGAATCATAAAAATGCACTCACCTCTTGAATGAGCTCTTTGTGATATTTAATTAATTGTTTGCTGTCCGCTTTTTATTTTGTGAATTTTTCTCCCTTTTTGCAACAGCTTCTCTTTTAAATTGGTTTCCTTGCAGCACATCTTTCATTGGAGTACCGCTTAGATTTCAGGCTTAGTTGATGTAATTGCTGAAACAGAGTTTTATCCACAATACCGAAACAGAATATTTGCACTCGACGCGCGTTTCGCTAACCATGTTAGCATCATCAGGAGATGATTAAAACTAAAATTAAAATCTACCTAACTCCCTTTTATACTACTGTTTGCTTGATCAAGCGTGACTAGCGAGATCCCAGGATTGGTTCTTTCTAGTTCCGCTTGATTAAGCAAACAGTAGTATAAAAGGGAGTTAGGTAGATTTTAATTTTAGTTTTAATCATCTCATGATGATGCTAACATAACATGGTTAGCGAAACGCGCGTCGAGTGCAAATATTCTGTTTCGGTATTGTGGATAAAACTCTGTTTCAGTGCATGTTGCCGAAGGTTCCAAACCCCAACGTAGTTGATGTAATTGGTTGAGAAATGGGTACTATACTTGAGAATTGAACTACCACTACATCGGAAATAATTTGTCCTGGCCCTTTCTGCTGTAATTGATTGGGTCGGTCCACTTTTGACGTAGAAGTTTGTGGCTCTTCTAAAATTTCTGATGGAGCGTTTTTGAAAATCCGGGTCGTGAATAATCCAACCTTGCGCTTTTCGATGAATCAATCGCCTCATTAGCTGATAATGTTTCTATTTGATCAGCACTCTGTCCACAGGTTTCAAAAGTTGCGCGGGGGCAAAATCGCTTTAATCAAATTTAATTGGTTCGAATAAAACCACACCAAAAGCCTTAAAACCTCCCTCAGCTTTCTCTGATGTAGATGTTTTTATATATGCCTTATTAAATATCTCTGTCAATTCAAAATAAGGCATTTACTTATGAATATTTGCTCTCAGAAAACTACGCTTACCTTTAATTTATTGTTTGTTCTTTGGCGTTTTTCTCCCTTTTTGCTGCAGCTGCTCTTTTGATTTGGTTTTCTTGCAACACGTCTTTCATTGAAGTACCGGTTAGAATTTCAGAATGCTTCCTTTTTTTGCCAGGCTTAGTCGATGTACTTGGTTGGGGAATGGATACTATATTTGAGAATGGAACTACCACTAGATCGGTAATAATTTGTCCTGGACCTTTCTGCTTTAACTGATTAGGTTGATCCACTTTTGATGTAGAAGGTTGTGGCTGTTTTTAAATTTCTGGACGAGCTATTTTGAAGATTCGGGGCGTGAATAATCCAACTTTGCGCTCTTTGATGAGTCAATCGCATCATTAGCTGATAGTATTTCTATTTGATAATCCACAGGTCTGAAAAGTTGTGCATGGGCAAAATCGCTTTAATCAACACCGAAAGCCTTAAAACCTCCCTCAGATTTTGCTTATGTAGATGATTTTATATCTTCTTAGTCGTATTCTCATGCCTGAGAAATGGTGATCTCATGAAATCAGGTAGGTACATCCATTTACTCTAGTTCTCCATATTTGTCGGTCCATTATTTCAGTTAGTACGGTTTGTAGTGATGTATTTGTGATTTTCTTTACTTGATCTATCCATCTAACAGGTGACGTGCCTCTCGGCCGTTTACCTTCCACCTTTCCCTGTACTATCAATTTTTCTAGATTGTCTTCCTCTCGTCTTGTAGTATGTCCAAAGTGTTTTAGAATTCGTCGGCGACATATTGTGGACAATCTGTCTTTGACCTTCAGTTCCTTTAATATAGATGCATTGGTGCGTTTCTCTGTCCATGAAATCCGCAACATACGTCGCCAGCACCATATTTCAAATGCCTCTATTCTTCGTATGTCTGATGATTTCATTGTCCAGGATTCCGCTCCGTACAGGAAGATGATCTTCGTGTTTTTTGTAATGTGACGATCTCTCCATATTCCTATAAGGTTGCTCATAGCTCCTCGTGTCATTGCCATTCGCCTTTTTATTTCTTTTTTGCACCCTCCTTGGTTACTTATTAGGGACCCCAGTGATACAAATTCATCTACATTTTCTATATTTGGAATGTTCGGTCGTGGGAGGATTTTACCTCTGTCAATTAGCATAAGTTTAGTCTTGCTGAGATTTATTTCTAGGCCCAGCTTAGCACTTTCGCTCGTCACTCTATCCAACATTATCTTCATTCTCTCGCCAGCAACGTTGTATCGTCTGCGTATCGTAAATTTGTTAGTCTTTTACCACCAATGACATACATAGGCCTGTTAATTCATAACAGTGATCTTGTTGTGATGTTTAATTTATTGTTTCCTCTTTGCATTATACTTTGTACGCTTTTCTTCTTTTTTTGCAGCAGCGGCTCTTTTGCTTTGGTTTTCTTGCAACATTTTTCATTGGAGTACCGGTGAGAATTTCAGGATATTTTCTTTTTTTGCCCGGCTTAGTTGATGAACTTGGTTGGGGAATGGGTACAATATTTGACAATGCAACAACCACTACATCGGAAATAATTTGTCCTGGGCCTTTCTGCTTTAACTTTTGATGTAGAAAGTTGTGGCTCTTCTAAAATTTCTGGAGGAGCTCCCTCTTTTGAAGATCCGGGCCGTGAATAATCCAACTTTGCGCTCTTTGATGAAGCAATCGCATCATTAACTGATAGTATTCCTATTTGATCAGCCCCACGAGTCTGAAAAGTTGCGCAGGGGAAAATCGCTTCAATCAAATTTAGTTCGTTCGAATAAAACAACACCAAAAGCCTTAAAACCTCTCCGAGCTTTCTCTAATGTAGATGTTTTTATATACGCCTTATTTATTAAATATCTCTGTCAATTCATAATGAGACATTTTCTTATGAAGATTTGCCCTCAGAAAACTGCACTTTCCTCTTGAATGATCCTATTGTGATTTGGTTTTCTTGCAACACGTCTTTCATTGAAGTACCGATTCGAATTTCAGAATGTTTTCTTTTTTTGCCAGGCTTAATTGATGCACTTGGTTGGGAAATGGGTACTATATTTGAGAATGGAACTACCACTGTTTTTTTCATTTTCTTGAGGTTATATTTGTAAAAAGTCATTTTTCTTGGGCATGCCTTGGGTTAGTTTTGGTTAGTTTTTGTTCGTTGCCCCTGTAACGAGCGAAGCGAGCGGAGGGCTATGCGTGAAGTGTAATATTAGACACTCTAATACAAACGTTGCAAATGTGAACGCACGTCAGGAGGTATCTGTGACGGGAATGTGTTTTACGGGCTGTCTGTAACCGTTAGTGTAAAACGTGTTCTTTCTAATGCCGGAATATAGGCAACCACTTCCAAATAAGTGGTTGCCTATATTCAGGCGTCACGCGGCCTGAGGTGGCATTAGATTTTCATGTCGATGATGTCGTCGATATAGGATATGTTTAGACATCAGTGTCTCCAAATATTTTGATTTGTTTCACTTTCCTATTAGTTGTAATTTCTGTCAGTTGAACGGACTTATCTAAAAAGTGTCCACAATTATCCACACAATTTTCAATGTTATCTAACAATGTTACGTTAGATATAAAATCATTTGAATTTATCGTTTTCAGTTGTAGGTGCTACTTTTGTGTGTCAAACGGAAAATAATACGTACACAGAGTTTATTTCATTTGCGATTACAAAAATTAAGCGTGGACTATTATTTAACACTGTTACGTAGTCTAATTTTATAGGAATAAAATCGTCTTTTGATTATCTTGCTGGCATATTATATAAAAAGTCCTTAAATGCGTCGTAAACAGAATACCACGAATGCAGGCAGTTATTTTACAATTAACCTGAAATACAGCACCAATTTCCCATATAAAGAGAGATGCATTCAACATCTTAAATTTGTTCATTAAGAAGACATTAAATTTGCAATTACACATCCAGTAAACATTAATCGATTTAAGACAAATTTGATTATCTGAAATCGATAGTTGGATAACGGGTAACTTTCCTCAAATATGTAAAAAATATATTTCACACATGAAAATTACATGCTTTTCGTATTCATATCTTAAATATTGGTTTATCAACTGATGACGTAAAATTCGGCAATGTTAAAATTAAAAAGCTTATGAAGGTTTTGGTATAAGTGACAAGTGATTTTCTCAGATCAGGTTCAATTTATCTATCTTATAAAGGATCTATTGTTGAAATCTGAAATATTTCTATATCTACAATTGATCGCAAGAGTTCATTGGCATTCCATTTCATGACCCTTAGACTATTTAACACCAAAGTTCTTTGGAACCGTATTTAAAACATTTGGTCCAAATTGTTGGAGTACTTACCTCACTTTAAATGAGGCATTGATAAGAGAGGTAAGTGTGACTTGGAAGTTGTTTTAGGAATTCCCCAAAAATTATATAAAGTCCCTAAGCTTAGTTCAGTTGCAATTTCTTTTGGGGAGGTGAGTGTGGTTTCATCTTTACCTTGATAAAGGTTTTCCTACTCAAGTGTGTCTTCCTGAGATTAGATTGAAATGTCCTTTGAAGGTGTTCATGAAATTTATCAACTTTATGGATTTTGCATTTCCCGCAACCGTCATTTGCATTTTTATTGGTGGATTCTGCAGTAGTAGCTTAGAGTGCATTCACTCAGATAGTTGTAGATAGTATTTTATTGGGGGTCGTTTGACACTCTAAAAGCCTTTGTACCTCAAGCTCGGTAGATTTTTTGTGCATGACCCCTCTAACAGATGCTAAGATCACAGAAGTATTTCTATAAAAGTTAATATCTTTCTTCGGCAATCTTTCTGAAAATATGTTTATGCCTGCTTCAAGGCAGCATTGTCTCATCGTCTTCATGGCAGAATCTACAGTGTTTACCGTCTGGAGGATATCTATAATTGGATAATTAGACCCTTTTTGTTCCTACTTTTTAAATATATCATCACGCGACTTTTCTTGACGCCACAGAATAGTTCGCATCCATGAAATGGTGTCTTCGGTCCTTATCGAGTTGGCAGCCTGCTCATTACTATCTACACTTTCACGCAATTATTACCGTTATTATTATCTGCTCATTACCATCTACACCGTTACGATGATATTGCTTTCCTAGATAACCTTAGGCTCATACGTCTAAGACTTCCGAGATTTCAGTGCTGCCTGATTATCAGATAAAACATAAATTTTAAGCCTGTTAATGCTTCGGTTGAATCATTCCAGAGTAAATGCATTTAAGGCAAGGGATTCTGGATGAATGATGATGTTTTACCTATGGATTCTATAGTTAGAACCGTATATCTGTAAGTAAATGAGATTATAAGATCATTTTAAGTATGAGACCTCACGACTTGCGAAAAAAGCGCGGCACGATTATAGTGCCACTCTTCCCTTGTTAATTATCGTATTTCCCAAGTGTTGATTCCAGAATGCTTTGGAAGGCAGTACTTGCGGCTCCAGTTTGGTATTATATTAGAGGCTATTTTCATTAGGCTAGAGATAACGGCTTCTTGCTTGCTCTGTGCTGTGAGTACTAGGTCATCTGCATAGCCTTGAGTATTGAAGTCAAAGTGTGTTAATAGATCATTGACTGCCATATATCAAAGCAGGGAGACATTACTCTTCTTTGTGGGTAGCCTTTTGTAGCATCAATGGTGATTAAGTCTTTCCCGATTCCACTGTAATGACTCTGCCTTTTAATACGGATTGAATCTATTTGATTATGGAAGGTTCAACTCCTCTACATACTCATGGATTCAAATGATATATTATCGAATGCTCCGTTTATAACCATGAATGCACAGAGAACAATATTTCTTGCTAGAAGCGCCTTTTCAATTGCAGACTTGCCCAGTGAATAGGCAAATTATTTTGAATGAAATTGTGAAACAAATAGAGATGTATAAATCAATTACTTATTTCCTCTACAGATTTAAGATGAAACGAGGTGGGACATATGAAGAGTTAGGACCTGGGGTTCTCCGGAGGAATAAACACTACCTTAGACTCCCTCCACAAGTCTATTTTTTATGACAGTAGCACACACATTAAAGGGAGATCGTATGGCTCTCGAAGAGCGGTGTGTGGGCGAAGATGCTGATTGACACGGTTCTTGAGTAGTTGTAGGTTATAATTAGGGGGAAACAGGTGTCCTGTGAGTGAGTTCCATAGTAATGCAGTACGCCCGACAAAGGAGTCCTTGTAAAGCAACGTTCTAGGTGTTTCCAGTTGTGCAATGGGGGCGTGATGATGCGGGCCAAATCCTGGTAACATCTGTCGTGAAAATATCTGTGATCCAGGGATATCTCGGTCTCATGTCTGCGGTGTTCCAGACTATCTAGATACCGGGTCAATTCCGGGTAGCCGACAGACACACATCTCTCTGAATGGCTTCCAGCAGCTTTAGGGCGTGCTTTAGTGCGGCACCCCAGATGTGTCAGCAATATTCTAAGCACGGTCTTATTTGCGCTTTGTAGAGCAAGAACAACTGCTGCGGTGTATACAGTTTTTTATTCCGAAATAGCGCACCAAGCTTCTGCGAGACTGATTTTACGATGTTAGCAACGCGGTCATTCCAGGACATACTGCTGTTGTCCGAGACGCCCAGTAGTACGATTGACGTGGATGATGGAACGGTCGATCCTACCATAATGGTATCATGGCCCGCATTGGCTTTCTTGGTAAACGTGGCTGCGTGGGTTTTTGCAGCATTGAATTGGACCAAATTCCTGTCGCCCCAGATTCGAACCTTCCCCAGATCTTGATTAATGTGCTCCTGTCTGCGGTGATAAGTCTCAGTCGCTGGTAAAGGTTTTTCTGACCTAAATTGGGAGACAAGGATACTGTCACCTGCAAAGCTGTAAACAGGATTATTGGTTTCGGTCAGCAGATCATTAATATACTTTCCAAGAAGAGGGGTAAATCCCTTTTCGGTAAGACAGAGAAAAAAGTCTGGAAAAATGGGTGTTAGTTCGTTGGTGCAGTTTTCAATACGATGGCAGGTATTCCATCCGGCCCTAATGCCTTTTGCGTATCTAGCTCTTTGAGGATTTTGCGAATGTCACGGTGGTGAAACTTAACTTCTGTTCATAGTAGTGTTAATGTTGGATATGGTGGGGAGACCCCTACCATGGGGAACTCCCAAGGAAGAGTGCAACGAAACCATTTCGGCGAGCAACAAGGATGGTTTGAATAAGGTTCCTATCATTAGAAGGAGTTCATCAGTTCTTTGTGAATATTCCATATTCGTCTAGTGACTTATAGAGTTTAAGACTATTTCTTGCCCATTTGATTTTATTGAGACTGAAAGTTTTACCCGCCATGCCCTTTCGTTTTCGGTTTGGAAGATATATATTCCATTTCAGGACAGCCTGTTGACAGATGTCTCCCATGAGAGTGAAGCTCGCAAAGTGATTCTCTAGGAGGGTCTCTAGAGTTTTCTGCTTGTCCTTGGTAAATTTACCGTCAGGATTTTAAGTAGGCCTTCACCGTTTAAGTGGTTTCTTGCAGAACTTTTTGTAGCCGAATCACGGGGATTAGTTCGTCGATCCCCTCGCAGAATTGCTTCCATGTTCTTCTCTTGGATCTTTTCAACTTTTTATGGTATCCAGTCAGAGACTTCTTGTACTGGTTTCAACTCTGAGTATACTGAGTTCCCTGTTCCACTAGGGTGCATCTGTGTACGTTGTTTTATGTGTAGTAGGGCAAGTAGCCTCATAAGATGAAGTTATTAGGCTATGTAGGTTATTGTAAGCTGTTTCCAAATCTTCTACGCTTCCGATTGATAAGCTCATTCCCTCAGTCTCCGACCTTATGTCCTCTTTTTGTAGAGAACAGTCGATTAGTTTTGAGTTCCCACTATGTTCGAAGCAAGTGGGCATAGCCTCGATGTCACACCTGATGTGCATGTGGTCCGACACCGAGAGCTTCTCGAACACATGTTAAGTTTTCATTGTAGACATAATGAAGGGACTAGCTAGGGTTAGGTCAAAAACCTTTTTTTCTAATCCCATTCATATAAATGGGGTTGTTACCCTTGTTAATTATATCCGTGTGGTTAATAAACCAAAACTCAAAAAGGTAATCATCTCTTGTTGATGTTGGCGATGACCCTTATAGTACGATACGCGTCAGCATCGCCATTCAACAAGTACTGCTTGTTTTTTCCTACATCATGCTAAGATGCGATTGATATCTCTTGTTGGAGTTTGAGGCTGGTTACCAGGGAAGTAAGCCGGGCAGTGGCGGATTTGCAGTCTCGGCCGCCCTAGGCCCCAAGCTATCAGCCGCCCCTTTCTCAGCATCCACCATATACAGGGTGTTACAGAATGTTGTGAGGAAAATTTAAGGACACCTTCTACATCTAAAAATATGAAAAAAAAGTTCATATAAACATGGGTCCGGAAATCCTCCGTTTTCATTATACGGGGTGTTTAAATTTTTCCGGCTTTAATAGAAATCGATTTCGACTCAGACCGACCATACAGATAACCATGACACAGTGGTTATTGCTTCTCCTAAAGTCATTGCTCCCACACATCACATATCCCCCATAAAAGAAGACTGGCATTATGTGGTAGTGTCCAAGATCCCACCACCTTATACAGCAAACCAGCTTGCACACTATGTCAAAGAAAAACTTGGAACTGCTGACTTTATCCGATGCTTTCCAATGCTGAAGAATAAGGACTGCTCTCACTCCGATTTCAAGGTTGGTGTACAGAAAAAAAGCCACCTAAAGCAGCTTAAGGACATAAGTATGTGGCCGCCGGGTACTGAAATAGTCACTGCCAATTCATCCTTAACACCCTTAAAGGTATCGCCGCCTGCAGCTAGTACTTTGTCCACTGGCTATCAACATTTTGTACCAGGCACTTTGGACGGCCGAAGCCTACCACCACGCTCTGATTCAACATCTGTACATATACTTGGAGGGGTGAGGTCTGTTGGGGTTGGCTCTGACAAGGAGGCTTTGGCTGCCATTAAGTCTCTTGCGCTGGAGAATTTGGAGGTTGTTGTGGAGAAAAGTGCGAAGAGGGATAGTGGGCTGGATCTGGACCCGATGACTCCACCTATAGTGCGGCTCTCGCGAGATTCGGATGCGTCTAATGGACGTTATTTGCTGGCTAGGCTGAGAGACCCCTCCATATTAAAGGCTCTTCGGCTGTTCCTTGCCTATCTCCATGACCAACCCTCCAGTGTGTGTTTTGAAGGGCACACCAACACCAGCATCAAATTAGCTCTAGCTTCGGAGGGACTTCCTGGTGAACTCCTTGCGTAAGTTATATTATCGCTTCCACGACGCCTACGGTATTGGTTCGGCTGAGGTTGATACGGATCTATCTGCCTTCAGGACTTTCTTTTCATCGGAGAGACTTCAACACCTTCAGAAGGTTAGGGAAAGTCATGGCAATTATTTTGCTACTGGCTCTCCGATTAGACGGAAGAATTTTTAGATAGAATGACGCGAACAGAGGATCAAGCACCCTCTGAAAAATTGGATGATGGCAAGCTTAGTGTTTTTCTTATTAATATTCAGTCCTTAAGACACAAAACAGATGAATTATTTCTATTGCTAGAAGAGCTTAATTTTCCAGAAATCATTGCCATAACTGAACATTGGTTAAATGTTGATGAACCTGTGTTTGTCAAAAATTATACTACAGTAACTAGATTTAATAGAAGTAATTTATCTTATGGAGGTACTATGATAATGTCTACTAACAACGACTTTTCGGCAGTAACTAAGTTCGATAATTTATTGTGTGAGAAAGTATTTGAATTTTCTATCGTCTATCATAACGCTTACGACCTCTATCTTGTTTGTATTTACAGAACACCTGACGCTGACATGCATACATTCAGTCAAAGATTACTGAGCTTGCTTGAATCCCTGCCTTTAAGAAGCAAATTAATTTTATGTGGCGACCTTAATGTTGACTTTTCTAGTGTGTGTGCTGCTCAAGAATCTCTTCGGTCCATTTTCGACTCTTTTGGTATAATCATGCATATTAACTCACCAACTAGAATAACTAAAACTAGTTCTAGTACTATAGACTATGTCGTGTCATCTTTTGATCCAGAATTCGTTGACTGTGGCTGTTCTTAACTCGGGTTTCTCTGATCATGAGGCAGTATTAACAGAATTTTCGGTAAAATCCAAATGCAAAATTGCTTCACGCAAATTATGCCGTATATTTTCGGACAAAAATTTTCTAAATTTCAAGCACCTATGTCTAACAACTGACTGGGTTGTCCCCTCTGATGATATCGATACCGAATTTTCTAGATTTATAAAAACTTTATCTACTCTGGCGTTCGAATCCTTTCCGCTTAGGCCTATCAAAATTAAAAAACATAAGCCCTGGTCAACTAAAGGCTTACGCACATCTGCAAAGAACATGCGTTCATTATCTCACTTAAAAAAATACTCGGACAGCGTCTTCTTCCATGATTACGTGAAACTTTACAGGAAAGTCTATCATAAAACTATAAAAGCTGCCAAGGACATTTATTATAATGAGAGGCTGGCTAAATCCGGTAACGTTGCTAAAGAATCATGGTCTATTGTGAATGACTTAAGGAATAAGGCTTCTTCGTCTGGCACTATCGCTAATTCACCTGAAAACCTAAACAATTACTTTGTAAATGTGGCTAAAGATTTAATGAACACCATAACTCCTTCTCATGATCCACTTTCATATCTATCTAATGCTAATGTGAATTTACACAGTTTCTTCTTTACGCCTGTAGCATTTGCTGAGCTTCGCAGCACAATTAAAGACATTAAAAACAAATCCTCATCTGGGACTGATGGGCTTACTCTGAAAATGTTTTCAAACCTGCCGGAATGCACATTAAACCATCTTACTGCTTTAATTAACAAGTCATTCCAAAATGGGGTTTTTCCAAACTGTCTTAAGACGGCAATAATTATTCCTTTGCATAAAGGAGGAGATAAAGACCAAGCTTCGAACTATCGCCCAATTGCACTACTTCCCACATTATCAAAGATCATTGAAAGATTGGTTGAAAAAAGGCTTCTATCTTTTCTCTCTAAATATAAAATACTTACTACCCATCAATTTGGATTTTTAAGTAACAAATGAACAAATGATGCTATGTTTTCCCTCTTTAATTATGTATACTCCAACCTGAACAACCATCACTATACAGCAACCATTTACTGTGATTTCTCTAAAGCTTTCGATTGTGTAAATCATAATATTTTAATTAACAAATTGCAGTACTACGGATTCAGAGGAGTGCCTCTCGAATGGTTTAAGACGTATCTTACCAACAGAAGTCAGCTTGTGAGGGTTGATACGTCGATGTCTTCTTGCAGGCCAATAGATTGTGGGGTACCCCAGGGTTCAGTACTAGGCCCCATTTTGTTTCTGCTGTTTATCAACGACATTGCTTGTCTGGACATTAGCGGTAAAGTTTGTCTCTTCGCGGACGATACTAGTTTCACTTGGAGCAATCCGGATATTACGGCGCTTCATAGAACTGTATCTAGTGACTTAATCACCATTAAATCATGGTGTGATTCTAATCTCCGGGCCTCAACGTTTCTAAAACTAAAGTTTTGTCATATAAAAGTACGTTGCAATCTTTTGTACTTAATAACACCACTATCGACGTCGTTGAATCTGTGAAATTTTTGGGGCTTGTTGTGGACAGCCATTTGAAGTGGGACTTGCACATCGATGTCTTATCAAAAAAATTAAGTTCTGCCTGATTTGCGTTAAGAACTGTTTCCAGGGAACTTAGCGTGTCAACTGCTAGAACAGTCTATTATGCCCTTTTTGAGTCGCACCTCCGATACGCCCTTCCATTCTGGGGTACGTGTTGTGCGACTCAATTTGAGCGTATTTTCAAACTACAAAAGAGAGCTGTTCGATATTCACTGGGACTAAACAGTAGAACTCACTGCCAGGATTTCTTTAAAAGATTTAAAATATTAACTCTTCCTTCCTTATTCATATTTGAATCGGTTTGCTTAATCCGCAAGCACGTATCTGCCATTCCAGATAGACCATTTCACAACTATCCACTTAGGAATACGGAGCATGATCTTTATCTGCCAACCCCACGCTCAGAGTTAGTTAAATGCTCTATATTGTACAATGCAAAAAAAGTGCACAATAATCTACCATTTGAACTGAAGGCAATAACATCCTTTCCCGCATTTCGCAGTGCTTTGAGATTATACTTACTGGAGAGAGCCTTATACGCAGTCAACGACTTTTTTTTAACTAATACTTAATTTTGAGCATCTTACACACTGGTTTAATGATTTCATGTTTAATGCTTGGTGTTTAGTGTTTAGGATTTGATGTTAAATATTTTGATATTTAATATTTTACATATTTTGACCACGTACAATTTGTACAATTGTATAGTTTTGTATAGTTAGGTTTTTCATTTTCTTTTTATTGTTTATTTCTATTTGTGTTTTTATATGTTTTTTTTATATGTTTTGTATGTTTTACTCTAGCTCTTGATATTTAACATTTTAAATTATATTTTGACCTCGTACAATTTGCACAATTGTATAAAGTTTTGTATAGTTAGGTTTTTCTTTTTATTGTATATTTTGTACTCTAGCTTTGTCTACAAATTGGAAAATTTTTTGACAATAAAGCATCTATTAGTTTATTTTACATTTATCGAAAACCCGTTGAGATATTGATAATGTATCATTAAAGGCCACATTTACATGTACAAAATTGTTTTCTAAAGCACTTACATCAAAATAAATTATTTTACTATTAAACAGTACAATAATAAGCCATCGGGCTTATTATTGCACTGGTTAATAAAATAATTTTTATTTTGAAAAAGCCATACTAATTTTTGTAAAAACCAGTAAAGCACATTTTTTTTCGCTAAACATAGAGACTTGCCGGCACGAACGCCACTGACGTAAGTGATTTAGAAAACAATTTTGTACATGTAAATGTGACCTTTAATGATACATTTGCGAGTACCAAAACTCATATCAATATCTCAACGGGTTTTCGATAAATGTAAAATAAACTATTAAAGACGGAAAAATTTAAACACCCCGTATCATGGAAACGAAGCATTTCCGGACCCATGTTTATATGAACTTTTTTTCATATTTTTAGATGTAGAATCTGGCCCTAAATTTTTCTCACAACATGCTGTAACACCCTGTAGACTACATAATGAAATTACTTTATTGCCAACTTTTATATAGTATACACACCTTGGCCAGTAAATAAGAAAGCCTCAGATCACATGTTTGTTGACCTTAGCTTTGCTTCGGCCGACAATTACATGTGATCTGAGACATTTTTTACTTTACTGGCCTAGGTACGTAATATACTATTTTTGACACGATTAGGGCCGCCCCTAAATCTGGCCGCCCTAGGCACGGGCCTACCGGGCCTTAGGGTAAATCCGCCACTGAAGCCGGGACGATAATGATATGGCTTTTATCACTTTCTGTAGGGACTTTCACCTCGATTGCCACGAAAATTCAAAAAGGTTTTCACCTCTTGTTGATGTTGGATGTGCCAATACGTTAGCATCGCAGTTCATCAAGTACTGCTTGTTTTTTCCCACACCATCCTAAGAGGCGATTGACCTTTTTTGTTGGTACTTGAGGAAGTAGACTGGAACGATAGTGATACGGCTCTTGTCCCATTCTATACGAGCTTCCGCCTCCTCAATGTGATAAATGCTGGAATAGGAAAGACATTATTATAGCCTTGTAATCAAGATTGGTGAGAGCCAACATGATACTGGAAAAAACAAGCTTCAGGGAATACGGAAGAACCAACCAAAAAATAGCAGACACAGAAATGCTCCATCAAAACAGGGAAACATACAAGGGAAAACTACAGAGCCACATAAACAACATAATGACAACAGGCGACATCAACCAAGTAGCAGCTGACATAACAGGAACAATGAGGAAAGTAGCAAATGAAGTAGCGGAAAGAAAGCCAAGAAAAACAAACAAAATATCATGCGAAACCAAACTAAAGATAGAACAAAGAACTCTATAATGGTTTATACGCAACGGAACAATACCAAAATGTCAGAGGAGAGGCACGGATAATAAGAAAGGATAAGGAAGAGAACTATAGAATAATGGCAGAGAAGGTGATTGAAGAAAACAAAAACCTTAAATGCCTAAGGAAGAAGCAAGGAAAACACCAAATAATAGCTCTGAATGACGATAACAATGCGGAAACAAGAAACAGAGACAGAATTAAGGAAATAGCCCATAAGTTCTATCAAGACCTTTACTCACCAAGAACAGCAAGACCACCAGGAAACCAAAACAAAGGAAAAGTAGTCAACGTTGGCTCTGAAGAGATACCAGAAATAAACGAGGAAGAAATTATACATGCTATAAACTCAATGAAGAAAAATAAGGCACCAGGAGGAGATGATATAATCGCAGAAATGCTCAAGGAGGCACAAAAAATTGTCATACCGCAGCTAAAGCACATTTTCAATCTCTGTATAGAACAACAAACAATACCCACGAATTGGAATGAGGCAATAATAGTTATATTATTTAAAAAAGTTCGAACAATGCTGGAAAACTATAGACCGACCCATTAGCTTGCTGGCTCAGATGTATAAGCTTTTTACCAGAACCATAACCAACAGAATTACAAATAAGCTGGATGCCTACCACCCGGTAGAATAAGCCGCATTCCGCAAAGGGTAAAGCACTAATGACCACTTATTTACAGTAAAAATCATAATAGAAATGTCGACCGAATATAACTTTCCAATACACATGGCATTCATGGACTACGAGGAGGCATTCGACTCCGTAGAACATTGCGCAATATTTGAAGAACTAGGCAAAGCGCGAATAGACCATCAGTACAAGAACCTTCTTAAAAATATATATCAAAGAGCTACACGAAGAAACAGACACAGACAAACAGACACCATTCAAATCAAAAGAGGTATCAGACAAGGAGGTACAATATCCTCAAAACTCTTTACCTTAGCTCTGGAAGGAATTTTCAAACAACTTGAATGGAGAACATAAGTGGAGCCAAAATATCACACTTATGATTTGCAGACGTTATTGTTCTATTCGCCGACAACACAATGGATCTTGAAAGAATGCTTTCCGAACTAGACAGAGAATCTTCAAAAATCGGTCTAAAAATGAATAAAACAAAAACAAAGATAATGAGCCAAGACCAAGTACCAATAACAGTCAACGGGCACATAATGGAAAT
>MU193309.1:10074-24376 GCA_016904865.1 Pissodes strobi | reverse complement strand
TTATAGGCTTGCTGTTTCCTTCCTACAGCTCTTTCGCATCTTTTGTCTAACCAGGGCTTTCCTTTTGATGGTAACTTGATGGAATTTGGGATGTATGCTTCCATTCCTGAGGAGATTACTTGCATGATCTCTTCGCCGCAGTCTGTCCGGTCGTCAGTGGCAAAGCACACGTCGAGCCAAGGAAAATCTAGGTAAAACTTCCTCAGATCGTCCCAGTTTGCAGAATTGTAATGCCAGATTTTGCGAGGCAATGGTGGATCCTTCTGTATGAGTGGCAATTCACAAACCGTTGTAATAAGTTTGTGGTCGGAGGTACCTAATGGCGGACCAACTGTGACTTTGTACTGGTCAGGATTGGTGGTCAGAAAAAGATCCAGGAGGGCGGCGAAATCGCCCCTCTCTGAGATTCGAGTTGGTTCGTCTACAAGTTGAGTAAGCCCGCAGCTGATGGCAAATGCTTCAGCTTCTCTACCTTCGTTGTCGGTCTTGTTGTGATATTTGAGCCAGTTGGTGTTGTGGGCATTGAAGTCTCCCAGAACGATTATTTCTGAACTGGGGTGATCGACCTGTATTGAGTCAAAGGTGGTAGCTAGTGTTGAGAAAAAGCTTTGGTAGGCTCTATCGCTCGGAGGGCGATAGAGCCAACATATAAACTTGGTTAATCCCTTGGCGGTGAACTTGAGCCACATCCTGTGAAGAAGTATACGGACATTTCGGTTTGGAATTTCTAAATTAGCCGTCGCGATGGACGAGTGCTGTTTTATTTGCAGTCAATCGCTCTTTAAAGTTACAGTGATTGTAAAACGCGGTATAGACGCTTTGAGAGACGCAAGTGCGGAAAGAGAAGATGAACATACAGAAAGTTTAAAGGGTACATATTCGGTGACGTTACATAAAAACTGTCACAAGGAATATACTCGCAAGAGTATCGTAGTCGCATTTAAAAGGCGACGAGTTGAAGAAGCTCCCGGTACATCCCAGTGTTCTCCTCGCAAAGTACGCTCTAGCTTGGCATCCTTTAATTTTCAAACCTTGTTTTTTTTTTCTGGTGAAGAAGCGAATGAGAACGCACAGATAAAGAAACCTAAGAAGTATCGACGTATAATTAGACAAGTAAGTACACTTCAGCCATTGCTTCCAAAGTTAAAATAAAGGTTTAAACAAAAGGTAAGCTCACTTGCATTTTTTTAGCAGATGTTGCTTTTTCCGGCCTGATATGACTGGAGTACCTACTGTCGCAGCTGCATGTCAACATCTATGTCGAGTGTATTGTCAAGTACAGAGTTGGCTTGGTAATGATTTAACTCCTGAACGATGGGGATGGACGTTAAATAATAATATTTTGGAGCCCATTAGGACTTTATTGCCACCTGCACCAGATGTACTTTTAAATACTATTTTTTGCAACTGTACTAAAGGATGTAACACAAATTGCGGGTGCAGGAAAGTTCGACTGTCCTGTTCAATACTTTGCGGCCATTGTCACGGTCAGTCATGTCTCAACGCAAGTGTCAATTGCGTTACCGAAGAAACCATTCAGAATGAAGAAGATAATCAGTTTGATCCTGTTGACCTATTGACACAAAATATAACCGGAGAAAAAGAAAATGTTGGGGAAGACGACCAAAATCTGGAAGAGGGGACAAAGGACGAGAACTGGGATGAGATGACAGAGGACGAAGACGTGGAAGAGAGGATAGATGACGAGAATGAAGATGAGCTGTAGAAGTTACAAAATCAAGCAAAATCATGGATTAGGCCTACTGGGCAAACCATCATCCTGCCTCTTGGGTCATGTGGAAACGTATGTACCGCTACCCTGTGATTTCCTGGCGTATAGTGTGAAAAAAGATAGTTTTACGTAAAATATATATATATATATAACACTTTTTGAAGAGAATTTTTTAATCACTATTTTTTTTAATAGCCGAAAGTCATAGGGTATACAGGAAACAAAATATTTGCGAAAAACCAATTTGTTTGACATTTGACCTTGAATAACTTGAAACGCAAACAAGATATCGCTGGGGACTTCTGACACATTATTAGAATAATAAAAGTAAAGGTGTATGCCAAATTTCAGCTCACTTGGATTTTTTTCGCAGATAAATTCTTATATGACTGGAGTAATTATCAAATTGCACGAATTTGACCGATAAGATACGCAATTATCCACCAAAAAACGTAATCAAACCAAAAGGTCACCATAAAAAATTAATATTGTTGAAATCGTCAAACACTCGAAAGTGCAATATAAAAATGCTAAATTCTTTACTTTAGTGAACTATGATTAACCGAATCAAAAACAGTTATCAATTCTGTATTTAAAATATGCAAAGACTATTGAAAAATATGCAGGATAAACAAAATATTTTGAGATCAAAGAATTAATACCACTTACCGTGCCAACATCTGCACACAAGATGATATGACCTTCCTTTAAAAATTTGTACGTTCTACCTATTTAAATTCAACGCTTGGATTGGGCAATTTAAATACACGTGACAACCGTTGTAGGAAACCCGGCGACAAACTGAGGAAACACTCAACATACGCTAAATGTAGCAATCTATCGTAGATTACAGGCATTGAACAACACTCTACGTTCTTCAATTACCTACTACACGAGATAAGCCCGTTTCCGAACAGGTGGCATTCCCAAAATCAAGTGATCTGCACCGACACAAATCCATAAATTAAAGATACAAATCTGCGTACCTGTTCCCCTTAAAGTTAATTGTGCAAAATATATCCATTTACAGATATATGTCACTGCCGATCATTATACCGAGCATTGAAAACCATTGATAAATAGGTAGAATTAATGGAGCGGAATAGACTAATATTTGATAACATATATTTAACATATATTCCGTTACACTTTAACTGTTGTGCATTACTTGTATGTCTTATCGTACATTCGTTGATAGTCCCTTAGGTCCCCACTGATTCCTGAAATATCTCCATCCATTCTAAATATTTTGCTTATGTTCGTCGAGCAGTCACTAAAACTGTCGTTTTCTTTAGTCCTCTTGGTTGTTTAACTTCATTTTTTTATGATAACTGTCACTAAGAGTGGTATCCCTCCCCTTTCGTCTTTGCCACGCCGCTTTTCACCTTTACTCTATGTTTATACGAGAAAACACAAAAAATGCCAGTGTTTCTTAGCCAAAAACACTCAAAAAGCGCAAGTCAATGCCCGCTAACGCTATTCTTCGTATGCTCTCTATCCGCTTACACACAAAATATAATTGAAACAACAACCTCTAACCTAACTCCCTCACCAACTTAACTATGGTTTTACTCATTTTCAACAAAAGATCCTTATTTATTACACGTATTCGCATTTATTATTAACCTAATTTAGAATTTTAAAATGAAGTGGTAAAAAAGAAAGAGGTCAGTCAACATATAAAAAAAACATTAAAAAATACCTGTAGCCGTAATATATATGAAATGTTAACGGACTTACTAGGGTAAAAGCTTTGCAGTGGTATAAATTAATACATTCAATATTGCTTTGAAGTTTGGTAGTAAACATGTTACCATTTCATTAACTGGTAAATAGGATACGAACGTACATATTAATGACGTAGTTCTAAAGAAAATGAGGCCTCATTATAATACAAAGATATTATATTCTCAGCCTATTACTACCAAAAATTCGATATCTTTCTTTAATGTTTGTCAAAGCCTGTGATTTATCTTCTCAAAGTTTCATCAATGTATTTCGAGAACGAAAATAAGGAGCAATATCTCCAAGGAAATAATGAAATAAAACTTATGTTAATTTATCTTACGCCCATCTAATCAATCATGTTGAAGTTTTTGCTTAAGAAAATTGCCATTTAGATTTACGAGGGATATAATATATTTTCTCGTTCATAAATGTCAATTGTTGCTAATCTAAGAAGTAGCTACTTACAAATGGAATGAGAAGTAGCTACTTATAAGCGATAATAGAAATCAAAAACTGCTTGGATTTAAATATCGAACTTTAACTATTGAACAATCACTGGAGAGCAAGTTGTCACTCTGTCAAAAAAATTATTATTAATCGTTCTTAATATAATATATCTATGTCTCCATCGATGTTATGTAAACAACATAGTGTCAAATAAAGAAAGAACGTGTTTCTACCCTCTCAAATGCATCCGCGTCCGCGCAAATTCCAGCTCTGTTCTCCCTGTCCGCGCCGGTAGGAAAATTTAAATTTATAGATTTTAGTGCCTTACAAACACTTACCCGTGATGCAACGGTCCAGTCATCGCTCTGCTTGAATTTGGCGCCTAGAACATCTACCCAGTCGTAGCCCTGTTTGACGCCAAGATATTTAGTAATTTTCTCATTTTGTTTGCACAGATATTTAGAAAATATCTGCTGTATTCTGTTCTCCTTGTCCAAGCTTGGATAAGTAACTCTTTGAGGGTAGCGTCTCTCCTGTTGAAGATCATCATCATTTAGCGCTACAACCCAGGGTGGGTCTTGGCTGACTGGACAACTGTTTTCCAGAAGGTACGATCTTCCATCAGCGGACGGTCGAAGGGGATGTTCATTTTGCGGAGGTCTGATCTGATGTTATCTCTCCATCGCAATCTGGGACGTCCGAGTGGTCTTTTTCCTGTTGGAACCTCTTCCCATATCAATCTCACAAGCCTTTGATCGTCAAGCCGTTGTAAGTGGCCTGCCCATCTTAAACGGTGAGCTTTGATTTCTTGGATGATGTCACTGTCGCTGTACAGTTCTGCTAATTCAGCGATGGTTCTAATGCGGTACTGGTCGATTCTTGCATCGCGGTGGGGGCCATAAATCTTTCTGAGGATTTTGCGTTCGAAGCGTCGCAGTTTTTCTTCGTTGGCCTTGGTCATTGTCCATGTTTCGCCCCCATACGTTATTATTGGTCTGATAATAGCTTTATATATAGTGACTTTGGAGTTTCTTGTCACGGTTTTAGATTGAATCAGATTTTTTCATGCATATAGGCAGCGATTTGCGGACTGTATTCTGCCCTTGATTTCTTCTGTGACGTCGTTATCAACCGTGACTGTAGATCCAAGGTATTTAAAACGTTCCACTCTTTCAAAGTTGTAGCTGTTCACTGTCACGTTTTGTCCTATTCTATCCGTGCGTCCCATTCGGTTTACACACATGTATTTTGTCTTATCTTCATTGACCTTGAGCCCCACTTCTCCTGCTGACTTCTCGATTTGATTAAAAATATAATACAGTGTCTCCGATGAGGTCAATGTCATCCGCGTAAGCTAGTAGAAGTTTGGGTCCTTTAGTGGTTAGTAGTTCGGTTTTGATTTCGGCTGTTCTGATGGCTTTTTCTAAGACAATATTAAAAAATAAGGGTGATAGGGCGTCGCCTCGTTTTAGACCGTTACGTAAATCAAATTTGTTATATAGGCTATGGTTCACTCTAACTTTGGATATTCCTCCTTCCATGCAGATTTTTGTCATCTGAATAATTTTCCTGGGGATTGAAAACTAGGCCATTGCATTCCACACTTGGCTTCTCTCTATGCTGTCATAAGCTTGTCGGAAGTCTATAAAAAGGTTGTGTATCGTTCTGTTGTATTCCCATCCCTTTTCCAGAATTTGTCTTAAAGTAAATAGCTGGTCTATGGTTGATCTCTTAGCCCGAAACCCCGCTTGGTGCTCTCCCACGATATGTTCTGAGAATGGAGTAAGTCTGTTGAGTAGGATGTTTGACAGTATTTTGTATGCCATGTTAATCAGTGAGGTTCCTCTGTAGTTGGCGTATTTCGATTTATCTACTTTTTTGTGGATAGGCACTATGATGCTTTCCTTCCATTGTGTTGGAATTTTTTCTTTGGTCCATATAAGTATTATTAGCTTATGGATTTGTTACCACCGTATTTTAGAAGTTCTGCGATTATGCCATCAGATCCTGGTGCCTTGGAGTTCTGTAGTTTCTCTACAGCTTTCTGGGTTTCCTCAAAAGAGGGCTCTTCGACTGGTAGGTCCGCTGTCATATACGTTTTTTTCTTTATGCGGTTCAACATGTTCGTAGCTTCTCAAAATGTCTCTTCCATTCTTCTGACATCGTTTAAGAGAATACGGCCCCGTTCGTTTTTGCTTCGTATCTCTGTTGTTCAAATTCCCTTTTCTTCGTTCTAATTAGCTGTCTTGTTTCTTTCCGACACTTTGAGTACTTTTCTCTGCTTTCGTTGGATTGGAGTTGTATCATACGCTTTCTTATGGTTTGTTTTTTTCTAGCTGTTTTCTACAATCTCCATCAAACCACGATTTCGTCTTTCGTCTGCCGGTTTTTCCAAACCCATTCTTCGCGGTTTTTATTATTTTATCTGCTGTTACTTCCCAGAGCTTTTCGATTTCATTGCCGTCTTCTTCAAAGTTTAGTTCTTGTTTGAGTTATTCTACGTATTGCTGTTGTTTCACTTCCTTCTGTATTTCATCCCGATTCCACTGTGAGTTAGTTGCCATCGTTCTCTTAGGATCTTGTCGTGATATTCTGATCCTGACCTTCGCACGGACTAGGTAATGGTCTGTGTCTCCATCTATTCCTCTGAGGATTCTGACATCTATATGTTACTTCCGTGACGCAGATCCATAGCAATATGGTCGATTTGGTTTCGAGTGATGTGGTCATTTGATACCCAGGTGTGTTTGTGGATGTTCTTCTGTGGGAACATAGTCGACGTTATAAGCAAATTGTTGGACGCAGCTGTTTCTATGAGTCATTGGCCATTATCATTAGATACGTCATGAAGGCTGTGCTTGCCTATCGTTGGTTCAAAATTAGGTTCTTTGCCTATCTTTGCGTTAAAGTCACCGCAGAGTAGTAGCATGTCATGACTGGGGATAGTGTCGATTATCCTTTCAAGAGAGTCGTAGAAGGCATCTTTTATATTTTCATCCTTCTCTTCCGTTGGTGCATGAGCCGAGATTATTGAGATGTTATACCATTGTCCCTTAAGTCTGATGTAACATACCCTTTCATTTATTGGTTCAAACTTTAATATATTCTGGACCAATTCTTCTCTAACCACAAACCCCGTACCAAACTCGTTCTTTCCTTGTTCGTTGCCGCTAAAGATTATGACAGATTTGCTTATTTTTATGTTCCCGTTCTCCGGCCATCTTATTTCTTGGACTGCTGTTATGTCCATTCCAATCATTTCTAGATGCTGTGCCGCATTTGCGCAAGCTGTTGAAGATCGAAGAAGGTAAAATGGCGGTTGGAAATTTGTACTAGACAAATCTATTCTTGTACTCGAGATTGGAATCAAATGTTCGAAGTCTTACATCCCTAGTAAAGTTAATTTGAGAGAATTGAAGAAGACGTAAAGTAACAAGGTATTTTGTGTGAACGGAAAGGCAATTAGCTGGGTTATTAAAAGAACGTCAATTGAATAATACACATAGACATTTAATAATAGTTAACCTTATCTACAGTACCTATTTAGTTTTATGTGTGAAAGGATGAATGCCTGAAAGTAGTTAGAAATCATTGTATATAGAGATATAATCATATTAATTCTTGCTTTATTAAAGTATGTTGTAACGATTTAAGTTCCTGATTTTGGAAATTTACTAAGTTGCCGGCTAGTATAGATTGATGAGAATTCGCGATCAATCTATACTCATGGGCGTCAGAAATTCCTCAATTCTCAAAGAAACTGTCAAGTATTACCAATAGAAGCTTAAATGCTGACAAAACTTACTTGATTGACGTTAAGAAGTGCAGAATCTCGCTTCTTGCCGGAAATAAAAGATGTTCTTAAAAACAAATTTACAATAATTTTATTTAAATAGATACAATAAAAATGAACAATTTATATGGCAACTTGAATAAACTATACGTGCTAAGATCATAATACAAAGCTGATCGACATTTCACCAAATGTCAATTGTTCTCAGATCTCTCGTCAAGGTGAGCATTACGAGCCACAAGCAAAATAAACAAAGAAAATTTAGTTATAAGTTTAGCAAGGAGCAAGGTTTACAAAGAGAAAAAATATAAATTCACCGTCGACGGTCGGTAGAGAGAAGAAATAAAAATCCAAGCTGAGTTCTCAAAGAAATTTCATGGTAAAATAATAACAGAAAACACACCAGTGAAATCAAATCTAGACTACCTAAATGTTATTAAAGTCCTTAATTTATATTAGAAAATAATTTAATATTTGCCTTAAATTAACATGAAATTAAACTTATAAGCCGTAATGTAATAACTAATGAATGTAAGGAAAAAAACGAATCTGAAACGTCGAAATTGAACTTACTTAGTGAAGAATGATAAGCAAAAAAATAGATTTTGTCTATCCGGTGGCATAAATTAACTAGCAGGTAAAATATCCAAGAAATACGAAATCTTTCACGGTTTGATCTGCTAATCTGATATGGCAACTCGCGGGCAGCTCTCCAGGCAACTCCGAGTAGGAAACATACGCAATCGAGCACAAGAGACTAGAAGAAGAACTTCACGTCGGACAGCACAAGACACTCCATAGGTCCAAAAAAGTAACACTCTTCATGTTCAAGAAGCCTTTGCAACACGTTTTTCTTCTTGAAGTCAAAAGTAAAGATTTTTAATTAAAAAGAAACCTAGCCCCGGAGAGTAGTATTGCGAATGACCGGCTCCGGTAATGGGGTCGTTAGAGTGCCACCAGTTCTGTCCAACGAAACTGAAAAAGCTCCGCTGGTGTTGTGTAGGATGGCTAGGCCCACTTATTAAATCAACTAACTCAACCTTAACTTAACAAGAAAACGAGAACACACAATCTAAAATTTAAGGAACAATATATTTGCTACTAAGTTCTTTTTTTAAATTCAGCAATAATCCTACAGTAAAAATGGCAAGTTAAAGACAAAAGAATGTCAAATAACTATTAAATTCAATTAATAATTGGTACAATATGGTGATTGTACGGAGACCAATTCTGTTGTTAACGGTACTGTATGCCTTACAACTAAATGCACTAAACACTACAAACCGAAGTAATCACTTTGATCAAATGACTCGATAAATTAATAAAAGGAATAAAATTAAAATAAAGCTATTGAAAGCTTGGCGGTCAATGCTTGACTTGTGTTAAAAAGAAAGAAAATTCAGAGCGATTAATAATAATAAACGAGCAAATAAACTTAAGCTTCTATACGATACAACTTAGATTGGTCAAACTCTGGTAAAGGTGCCGGGCACCTGTTGGTACTGCTAGGGCACTGGCCCTGGGGGTGAAACTAGCAGACGACTAGCCAATAAAAGGGGCCCGGAGACAGGGCTTGCAGCTACGTAATCGAACTGGCAGCCCGCTAGTAAAAGTGATAGCCTGGTGATTCTATAGCCTGGTAGAACAAGTGGTAGCCTGGTATTTGAAGTGGTGGCCCGCTAGTAAAACCTGCTTCTAGCCTTCTAGTAAAACCCTGAAATAATTCAGTACGCATTAGACAAAGCCCCTTTACATTAATAAAAAACTATGGCCCCGCAGTGCTTATAAATATATTTTCTTTATAAAACAAATCCCTCCAATAATTATCAATGAATTTTCAATGACCATGAGCAAATAAGGACTATGCACAAAAAAGGTTAACACAGATAAAGCAATTAAATCATTAAGTTAGACAAAAAAAAACTGTAGCAATAATTACCTCGATAGTATGTGAGGGTACGGGCGTTTCGACGGTCTCGGTCTTATTCGACGAACTTGAAAGCCTCTAGAAATAAGGGAAAATACCATTAGCGTTATAGCGTCGTCCGCGTGCTTCACAGGCAATAGGGAAAAAAATTCCAGAGAAAATGCTTACCCAGTATAGTATTTAGATCCCGAAAAATCGGTCGTGTCAAAACACAAAGAAATACCACAATATATCCCCACTAAATGGGTGGAATTAAATCACAAAATTAAATGTGGAGTCTCTGACTACACTCAAACAGAAAGCCTTCTTCTCGCCTTGAAAGGTACGTTTAGAAGAACTCTCGATTCGATTCCGTCAATTTGCCTTTCTCCTTCTACGAGATCAAACGCTACGTCAAATCAGCAAGTAGTGATGGCCTAAAACATGCCGAGTGGTTCGATACAAGAAATAATTCTAAGATAACAAACGACTTAGTTCTCGTTTATTGGGATGGCAAAACGACGGAGGAAGCAACTAATGCACCGAAATTAAATGGTTCAAGAAATACCAGAGAATATTCCCCAATAAAACGATAAACTTTTTAAATCGAGAGCTGCAATTCGGTATAAGAAATAATACAGTCCTATTACTCGGAACTAACAACCGAATGTTACAAAAAATGCAGCAGTCGGGTGGAAAGATAAAAGCAGAGGTCCCAAAACGATCTAATGATCTCAGAAATGATCAGTCGGTGATTGGAGTCCGGCAACCAAGGGGTTCAAAAAGTTATGAAATATTTAAGCCGACAATAAGATATGAATCGACGAGTCTAATGCAGCGTGAAGGCGGGTTTCATTAACAGAATTCTTAAAAATATAAATCGGTTGGCTGGCCGTTCTACGGTAATGTAATATAAATCAAGCCAAGCCATCCTAATAACAATGTGCTTCGCTTATCAACTAAAATAAATATAGTCACAATGCGTTATAAATGCTAATACAAATATATCGTTAACCCATACTTAGAATAGAGTTAATTTACATTAAGAAAGGCAGCAATTTGAAGCGAATTGTTAGCAAATCGAATCAATACATTTAGAATTAATAAACCAATGAGTGCAAAATCCAGCATCTTTTTTCCTAAATGCCGCGTATAAATGAAATTCAAAAATATTTGACACTTGCAAATCGGACTGTTACACTTTCCTCATTCAATGAAGGTTTTTTTTTATCTGCTTATCGCCAAAATCAGCTAGGCTGCCTGAAAAAGTAGACGCGACAGAACCTCTGTGACGAATGCAGTGAAAATCCTAGCTATGGAGTGAGACCAGGTATCAGATTAATAAAACACGAAATGTAATATAAAGGTACGACATGAGACTCAAAAATAGGTGGTGTAGAAGATCCCCACAAGGTATTTTAAAAATGCTTACTGCCGGAACACTGACATTATTATCACAATGGCTGACTTTTGAAGAGTGATCTTGTCACATTTTTTCCGGAGTGAGGTGCTGAAACGAAGGCTGGACGAAAACTCACGGGATCCTCTTTCCAAAATTTAAACCAACCAGTTGTTACGGTTTGAAAATACTCCATTGAATTTAAATAAAATCAGGATAAATCTTACTTACCAGAGCCTAGTTCTTAAAATTTAGATCGAATAAAAATTAAACTGGTAACTCCAAATGCATTTATTTTCTAGTGATAATTTACATCAAATCACCTTCACTATTTGAACTAAGGGTTGATCACTTTTGCTAACTGAATGTTCCCATTCGACCTTCTGTAGTAATGGAAAAGTAAAGAAAATAATAATTAGAAGATTGAATATAGAGATCATGGGAGTGAGTGAGATGAGATGGACCGGCTCCGGCTACTCCGACATAGAGAGTTATAGAGTGTACTATTCTGGAACAACTAATGGAAGGTACGAACACGGAGTGGGGTTGATTATCAGAAAGGATGTTGCTAGACACGTCACTAATTTTGTGCCTATGAACAAAAAAGTCATGCTCCTACAATTGAATACGTCACCAGTGAACACCAACATAATACAGGTATATGCACCTACCACTGATCACAGTGAGGAGGAAGTAGAAGAATTTTACTCTCAGATTAAAGATCTTATAAAGAAACTCCCTAAACAAGAAATCCCTATCTTAATGGGTGACTTCAATGCCAAAATAGGCAAGGGAAGAGAAGGGAAACACATTGGGCCTCACGGGTCTGGCGTTAGAAACGTAAGGGGAGAAACTCTCAGTGTATTTGCATTCGAACTTGACTTAACACACAACAAACACCTTTTATGAGTTACCAGACAGACGACTATATACCTGGACTTCCCCCAGAGATGACGGAAAAGACCATATCAACCGAAACCAGATAGATTATATCTTAATAAATCGAAGATATAGAAACAACTTCACAAGCGTGAAAGCATACCCGGGTGCAGACATACAGTCGGACCACAATCCACTTTCCGGACAATATAAGACAAAATTTAAGATTATACATAAAACAAAACAATCAAAATATAATCTTAAGAAACTTAAGAACGACACAGTAAGGAACAAAGTAAAGAAGGACATCAACGACAAATGCAGAGGAAACTGATAACACAGAAGAACAAATATTGATACTTGCTAAAACAACAACTAATGTTAAAGATAGGTACCTGAAGAATGATGGAGCGAAACATAAATCATGGATGACAGAAGAAATTTTGTTACTCATAGAAGAACGGAGCAAACAAAAGAACAGTTCCTCAACATACAAAAGCATACAAAGGGACATACAAAGGAAAATTCGAGAGGCCAAACAAAAAGAATTGGATGAGAAATGCCAAGAAATAGAAGTTTTGTAAAGCAGATTCGATGAGTTTAATGTACAAAGGAAGATGAGAGAAGTTAAAAGAAAGTTCAAAAAGAAAAATGTGGTAAAACTTGTAAATGATGCAGGATAGAGAAGATATTAAAGAAACTTGGAAGAAGTATATAGAACAGTTGTTTTTCGATGAGAGAGGAGACCCACCCCCCATTCAGGCTAAGTCCGGACCTGAGATCATGAGAGGGGAAGTTAGAGCTGCCATTAATACTATAAGGGAAGGAAAGGCTCCAGGGCCGGATGGAGTACATTCGGAATTCCTCAGGATTCTTGACGATGAGTCCATCACATTCCTGACTGGCATTTTTAATAGCATTTACAACACTGGGAACATTCCAAATGAATGGCTTATCTCTGATTTTATAATGTTACCAAAGAAACAGGGAGCCAAAGCATGTGGTGACTACAGAACAATTAGTCTTATGAGTCACATGCTAAAGCTGTTCCTCAAAATCATTTAGGATCTGCGAGGACAGAGTGTCACATACACAATTTGGATTTATGAAGGGCATGGGTACAAGAGATACACTTTTCTGTCTACAAGTATTGTTCCAGCGCTGTAGGGATATGAACTGTGATATTTTTGCCTGTTTAATAGACTACCAGAAGGCGTTCGATAGAATAAAACACGAAAAGATGATAGACGTCTTGATTAATACGGGGATGGATGATAAAGATCTAAGGATCATCCGAAACCTTTACTGGAATCAATCAACTAATATTAAAATTAATATGGAAAAGCAAACCAACACAGTAAACATTCTTCGAGGAGTTAGGCAGGGCTGTATCCTGTCACCACTCATATTTAATCTCTACTCGGAGGAAATCTTTAAAGAGGTCCTTGAGAATACCGACATAGGAATTTTGCTGAATGGAGAACGAATGAACAACATCCGGTACACAGATGATACTGTGGTTTTCACTGACAACATGAACAACTTACAAGAACTAATGAACAAAATAAAAGATGTCAGCAGTAACTATGGCTTAGAAATTAACATTAGCAAAACCAAATTCATGGTAATCAGTAGCGAAACTAGGGGAAGAAACGGCTTAACGATCAACAACACAGCAATAGACAGAGTAACACAGTTCACCTATCTGGGAACCATTATCAATGATAATTGAGACCCCTCACAGGAGATCAGGTGTAGAATAGAGAAAGCAAGGGCCGCCTTTAACCATATGGCTAAACTGTTTAAAAGTCACGACATCAAAATTAGCCTCCTCCGATGCTATATTTTCTCGATTCTTTTCTATGGGATGGAGTCATGGACATTAACCGAGGCACAAAGAAGACTCGAAGCCTTCGAAATGTGGCTTTACAGGAGGATGCTGAGAATATCATGGGTGGACAGAGTGACCAACAAGGCAGTGATGGAGAGAATGAAGAAGGACTTGGAAGTAATGAACACCATCAAGAGAAGAAAGCTTGAGTACCTCGAACATATTATGAGGAACGAAAGCAAATATCACCTTTTAAAGTCCGTTCTCCAAGGGAAAGTTTATGGCAGAAGATCACCAGGGACAAAGAGAATATCATGGCTTAAAAACTTATGAACATGGTTCCCAAAACTACTACCGAATTATTTAGAGCAGCCGTGAACCAAGTCATCATAACCAGAATGATCGCCAATATTCGGAACGAATAGGCACTTGAAGAAGAAGAATATAGTTCTAATGTGTACTAATTGGAGAATCTATGTTATGTTTTTGATTTTACACTAAATACTAAAAAAGATGGATGGGCATATCTTCTTTTGAGGTGCTTGTCGCCCCTTTGCAAGGGATGCAGATAGTAGCGCATTAAAACC
>JAEQML010062457.1:0-24378 GCA_016904865.1 Pissodes strobi | reverse complement strand
TTGACGAGAGAAACGAAAGTGACTGCCCAGGGCCATCAAAAACAAGGCGACTAGTTTGACTATGTGTCTAATTTGATTGACTGATTGATTGAATAAGTTACTGTACTTTTGATTACTTATGTTTATATTAAAATACATTTCACAGTTTATTTCAATGATTTCATGCCTTCTTTTTCATTACCAAATCAAAAAAGAAAAGATAGGAAAGGTTATAGAACATTTCTGGAAAAATGTGATTTTACCTTATATGGGTTTTTTGAGATTTTGAGAGAACTACGAGGCTTACATACCCCGCTCTACCCTTAATTTAAAGCTAAATAAATTGCCTACAAATTATATTCTATAATTTCTACTTGTAGGGTCAATGGTTTCGAAGCAATTTCGGCCCAAAGACGGTCTAAAACGAAAATTTCCAATTTTTTTAAAAACTGACCTATTTTCAAAGTGCCGTAATTCGGTAACCAGTTGACCTACAGAGCTCCGGTTAGGCTTAATTTGTTACAAATTTAATGCAATTAAAAAATGTATAGAATCGCTTTCGACGAAAATGCACGGATTAGGTGATATGGATCAGAATCTGAAACAAGTCCCAAAATTTCGCAGTTTTTGGTGTGTAAAAATTTTTCCACAACTTTTTGAGAGTTGCAGACTTGGGTATACATAGCCCTAATGGGTCCAAGTAACATACTAAAAAATCAGAGATACATCATGTTTTGTTAATTTATTGTCGATTTTGACCGGCCTAAAACAACAAGTATAATAGTCAAGTAAATGATAATATATATCATATGAAGGCAGCACTTTACTAAATAATTACTACAATAATTCTAATGCGAGAATAATTTTTTTCTATGAAAGAAAGTAAAGGCAAATTACATTCTACATATACAGTCTAGTATCTATTTGTCTTTGGTTAATAAGTAGTAAGACATTTAAATCAAGACAAGACCTTGAATCTTCTTAATGGTAATTGAAGCAGTTTATCTCAATTATTTTAAGACAATTTTGGAATTACTGCGCTGACTTCCCAGATACCACCAATATTCGTCATATTCTGAATATCTTATCATAAGGAAATGCATTTAGTTAAAATAATGATATAAAAGAGAGTATTAATGCAGGAACTGAATACGGATGAAGTCCGATATGATCATAATTTGTAAAGTCTCCACTGGATTAAGATTGCAGTAGCGAACACAAAACATAGAATTAGTTTGGGTTTTTTTTATCTAGTCATAATTTTTATCAATACACTTATACAAGGTGTCCCAGAATTTGTGACCAATCTCTCGGATTTATATAGATGAAGTGAAAATAACTACATAATTTCATTTACATTTTTGAAGTGAAAGGAGTGAATGCCTGGAAAGTAAGCTGGTGAAAGCGTTACGAAAACTTATAAAATGTGTGAGGCGAATCTTCTAAAATAGTCCGAGAGCTGGCACGAAATTTTGGGTAGGTATTTGAGGCAAGTTGAAAACTTGTCACATGCCTCTCTGATTATGCCCCAACACGAAACTGCAGACCTGGCTGGGGATTAGCGGGGCTAAATCAACCCCTAAATTTTTTAAAATATTATTTTTTTCGTTCCAAAAATGTATTTGAGGCAATCTGCAATTTTGATATGTTATAGTCTAAAGTTTAAAGAACAAGAAAAAAAGAAGCCAGACGATTTAATCGGGGTTTTAACATTGCCAGACGCGCGCAAAAATATTTTCCAAAAAAATATAAAAAATGTATTTGAGGGTACTTGAAATTTTAACAGGATATTATTCATAGCTAAAAAATAAGATTGTCAAAAAGACAGATCATTTTGCGGCGACTTTCTACCTGCCAGGTGATCAAACAAATTATGCATAGGTGCAAGTGAGCAGCGCTGTAGTATGAGAGATAGCGTTTATCGGCAGCTGTTTGCGTTCTGGCTTGCCGCGTTACTATTGGCTCTGGCGAGGTCACGTGACTTACAATAGCCACGAGGTTTCTAATCGGAATTTCGGAGTAAAAAATAGAAAACTTTGTGAATTTCTACTAAAAACTGTTTATATAAAAATTATTGTGTTGATTTGTGTGTGTTAAATGGACATATTTTTTTGTTATTTTTTTATCATAAAAAATTTGTTATTTAGTCAATTGTAATAGAAATCTAAATTGACTTAGATATTTGACATTAGTGCAAAAATATTGACTTTTTCAACAAATCATAAGACATTTTTTTTACAAAATTAATTTTTCAACAACTTTTGTTTAAAAATTTTTTGTATATGATTCATCTTTTTGCCGCTACATCTAAAATATAAAAAATCACATTGTTTTCGTGACAGTATTCAAACTGGAAATTTATACGGAAATTGAAAGTTTTTTTCATCTTAAAATTAATAAAGGCTAACGTATTAAAGAAAGTAATGATTGCAAAATTACAAAATCAGATTTATTAAGATAAAATAATAATACAACTGAAGAAATATTATGAGTACAAAAATATAAATTTTATTAATTCCACGTCAGAAATAAATTGTTGTTCATCTTCTGTGAATTCTTCTTCATCAGAGCTAACAGAATCTCCTTCCAATTAATCTGCGTCAGATTCGGTTACCTCTGCATCACCTCTGCATTACCTCTGATATTTTTTTTGTAATTTCTTTTCAAAGTGAGTCCTACTGAAAACATTATTATATTCTTCACCTTTTTCCGCAGCAATATTTGAAATAATTTCTAAATAATTAGTACAAATAAAAGTGAAAGAATAAATTTTTTTATTCTTGATCACCCTTTCATCGATAAAGCTGCAAATTTCATGAAAAGCTTCTTTATGTAATTGCAAATTTTTGTGGTAATTTGTTTCTGGTTTATATTCAAGTTCCCGTAATTTATTAAAATAATTCTTTCGGCAAATGCGATGATTATATAATTTCTCAGAATTTTGTATTTTTTGGAAAGTTTCAGTTTCTTGGATAAATGATTTGTACAGTTCTAAGGATTGTATTAATTTTTCTTTATCCAACTCAGCAAGCGGTTGTCGTTGTCCTTGATATTTTTTAGAGTTTTTGAGGCAAAAAATACAAATCTGTTGATTGAGCTGGGAATTTTGATCAATATTGCTATCCACGGGCGTACTTGACGTATCAGTGACATTGTCTTCGTCATCATCAACAACATGAGCTTCTAATGTAGATGTACATGATTGAAGTATAGATGCAGATGGTTGTGGTGCTAATGGTGCTGGTTCTATTACAGATATAAATGGTTGGAGTGTTGATGTAGATGGTTCTGCTGTAAATGTAGAGAGTTCAACTGTAGTTGCTGATATAGATGGTTCAAACGCAGTTTGTCGATGTGACTTGTCGGATAATAAATTGTCTGAAAAGATTTTTTTTTTAAAATGTAATTGAAATTTTCGTTAACAGCTAAAGCCTTATACAGTAATAAAATGAGATGTTGATTGGGCCAAAAAACATGCAATAAAAATGACTTTAACTCATTGGGAAAAAAGTAACACTATCAAAATGTATTAATTTTAAACTTATCACAATAAATTTGTATTTACCATATCTGTTAATAGAATTTAAATCCAAAACTTTTCCTCTAGGTTGACTGGCGGCGACTGAAACCTTCTTCCCCGTGTTGTAACTGGTCTTGTAGTAAGTTTGCTTAACCAATCCGGGCACTGAACTGCCACTTTCTTCTCTCTTGCTGGGAGAGGGGGCGGTGGGTTGAGCTGAAAATTCGGTAGACCAGTGACTTGGTGGGAAATATTTGGGTTCATCTGTAGAAAACTGTGCATCTTCATCTTCGTCTGCACCTATAGAAATAAGGTTCATATAAAAGTTTTGCTTTCAAAAGCTGCAGCACGACTTTTATATGAAATATTTCCAACTTTCCAAGAAGCACTATTATATTTGCATGTTTTTGTCAGAGTTAACAAAGGGCGAAATTAGATCAGTGGCCGGTCAGTGTTCTAAACAACTTCGATTCTAGGATACAGGGTGTAGAATAACAAATAAAAAATATTTTTAAAAATTTGTCATAATTCATTTTGTGTACCGACTTTGACACAGAATATGCTTATTTTCTACTCAGTTCTTCAATTTGCCGCATTGTCTTAAAATTACACAAGAGGTGATTTTTTGAGTGCTTGGTCTATGTTTGAACGTGAAAATATCTGAGGTATCAGCACACTTCTCGCTGCCATGCCGCTTGAATGAGTGAATTTGAATACGCGGGCTGGAGATCCCTTAGACGTAGTCCACCGCTGTGGGCTCATTGTGCGCCCACCCGGAAGCCTGGTCTCCCTGTTACATAACAATTTAGCACCAATACGTAACAGATAGAAGTCTTGGAACGTTGCCAGGTGGTTAATTCGCTTAGTGGTTGCCCTGTGTTTTTGACGTTGTTACGATTTAGGCCAACAGGAAAATACATAATTAATTGATGTGCTATCGTCAGTTTTGATATTAAACGACTGTTTTTCGCTTTCGCGTTAAAAATACGCAGTCTAGATATGTTATTAAATGCGTATATTCCCTAACTTGGCAACATCGCTCGGACTGCTTTGCAGTATTAAGTATATGGTTTTCGGCAAGGTAAAGCGGGTCTAGCTTAAGGTACGATTCCGATTGATCACCGATTTATGCGTCGAACAGATTTTTTGGTGTTGGAGTTTTAAATGCCCGCCGTTCGGAAGGAATTGGTTTCGGTTTGTCTGGTCTTTGTCGATGATCGATTTATCGTTGAATTTCTTTGTTCTGCCAGCAGTACATAATATCACACAGCCTTAGGGACGTTTCATTGCATATTGCAGATGTTGGTAGATTTGGCGACAAACGTCTGGTGTATTTTTACGATTGGATACAGGATAGTGTAAAGCAGGCCTGTGAGCCGAGTTTTTGCTAGCTTTTTAACATCGAATTCCATGACCTATGTAGTCGTTTTTGGCTTAATATCGTCCTCTTTCTTCAGAAAACCTTCTTAGGAGGTAGTGCGTATATATGTCTGATAAAAGTTTAAGAATTTTTATTTCACCCTGAAGGGGAGTATACTTTTTCGGGCGATAGAGAGTGGCGTAGTTACTAGGTTGCTGTAGAGAAATTATTTGACTGGATTGGATGGATTTTTGCCTAAAGTCAAGATTTTGGATTTGTAACTCGCCACGTGCAGTGTATTCTGGAACAAAGTACGCCGTTTCCTTCTTCGAGGAATGCCTGTAGACTGTAGAAGAGAGCGTTTGCTCCCCAATTCGTCATTACCATCGGAAAACCCTACGTAGTTAGGTAAATAAATATACATATCTTACATTTTGTACATACTTATATATTTTCTGTACACAGGGGATTTATTTTATCAGAGTATAAGTTATTTAATTATAGTTTTCTAACGGGTCTCAGGGAGAATTGAAATACTGCACAATACTGCTATATAGAGAGTGTTACTTTCGAAAATTTATTAATTCTTGCACGTAAATCATTCAATATCATCAAGCAAAATATAATTTAGGCCTGGAACAGGCAAAGCATTATTTATTTATACTCATTAATTTTACAAGAAGTAATATTCTGGGGAAAATAAGCGTATTGAATAATAGTTCATGATACCGTTCTCGTATCATATTGCAGTTGAACACTCATAGCTAATTCTTTGTCTTTATGTGCACCCGTATTGTATAATAGGGTATAATGTTGTATAAAACTGTATATAATCTTTGATAAATTTCATTTCTACTTTAAATTTTGCTTATAAGAACTTGTAAAGTCGTACATAAGCTTTGTAAATTTAGATTTCATATTAACGACATAAATGGACAAGCTTTGTTCTTGCCTGGGGGTCTGAACTCTTAAAAGAGCAGACAGTGGTTATATTATTAATCAGTTTTCTTAGTATTAGAAGTGATATGATATTGGTTTTATTGTGACCTTGGCATTTTGGCAAGACGTCTCTCATTATTATTTTTAAATACTCTCATTATTTTTGAAATATTCTTTGAGTGGAGAGTGTTCTGAGGGAGGAGCTGCTTGAAATTGCAGTAAGTGAATGCATACTTAGCGCTTGTTCTCTTTCAGGGTTTTTTTTTACGGGAGCCAGTTTTTTTTCGGGGGAGTCATTTTTGTTGGAAGCCAGTTTTACCAGGAGCTATTATTTTTGGCTGGAGCTGTTTTGCTTAGATTTGTGTATCTGGAGCAAGCTATTGTTGTTTGGAGCGAGCTTTGCTTGGAGAGAGATTAAGTAGCTAACCAAGTAGCTGCCAGTCAATACAGTTGGTTGTTTTTGTTGGTACCGACTGTAGCCATAGGGGTATGGACATTACCTCAAATACCACTGAGAGTTTATGGTCCCAAGGTGCATAAATAAAAAGTAATTTTAGATATATATGAAATATAAATAAGTTTGAAAATTCTATGTTGAAATAACTTCTAACAGTTTTAGAGTGAACCTCAGAATTTTAGAGTGACCCTCAGAATTCGTACAGGTAGTTTTTGTGTATGCATAGATGTTAGAACTATTGTATTGAGTTATACAGGTAAAATATACAATAATAATAAAAGTATACTGAATATTGTATATTGTCAGTAAGAAAATAAGTAAACTCAATACTGTAAATGCTTTATTCTATTTGTGAGCATATATTACTTGAAAAATAATTAAATTAATACAATACCTTCTACAGCAGTTGAAACATTAGATCCAATCACAATATTATCGTAATATTTCTTCATCAACGCTAAAAAATTCTTATAACAATTTGTGTGATAACCGTCTGTAAGGTTAGGAATCACTGGCAAAACAATATTATTGTATTTTAATCCGTGATGTTTACGGATTTCTAACACTTCATGACTTTTTTTGAGAGTTTTCTCTACAAAAGGAATGGAATCACTTTACCATCATCGTTTTTGCAAATGACACAAACTAATTTTTCACCAGACATTTTAAAACTATTTAACTTATAAAACGTGTAACACCAATATTATGTTTGTTCTAGCAGCGATTTAAACCCAAACCAAACCAAGTCCAAGCCATCGGGAGTTTGCGCATAGCGATTTAAGTGTCGCTTATATTCCAATGCGCAAACTCCGGATCGCTTGGTTTTGGTTTGAAATCGCTGCTAGAACAAACCTACTAGAATTATACGACTGAGAATAACGACTCCGAAATTCCGACTAGAAACCTCCTGGCTATTGTAAGTCACGTGACCTCGCCAGAGCCAATAGTAACGTGGCAAGTCAGAACGCAGACAGCTGCCGATAAACGCTATCTCTCATACTACAGCGCTGCTCACTTGCACCTATGCATAATTTGTTTGATCACCTCGCAGGCAAAAAGTCCCCGCAAAATGATCTGTCTTTTTGACAATCTTATTTTTTAGCTATGAATAATACCCTGTTAAAATTTCAAGTTGCCTCAAATACATTTTTATATTTTTTTGTAAAATATTTTTGCGCGCGTCTGGCAATGTTAAAACCCCGACTGAATCGTCTACCTTATTTTTTTTCTTATTCCTTAAACACTAAACTACAACATATCGAAATTGCAGATTGCGTCAAATACATTTTTGGAACGAAAAAAATATTATTTTAAAAAATTTAGGGGTTGATTTAGCTCCGCTAATCCCCAGCCAGGTCTGCAGTTTCGTGCTGGGGCATAATCAGAGAGGTATGTGACAAGTTTTCAGTTTGCCTCAAATACCTACCCAAAATTTCGTGCCAGCTCTCCTACTAAAACATTTTGCCGGTTTCCAAGTTTTCATTTATAAGATGGATTTCCAAAATATGTAGGTATATAATCGAATTCCCCGTTGGACGGCTTAAAAATCTTACGGGATTTGTATTGTTCTATTTATTTTAAATTAATGGCACAATAAAGTATAAAAGCTACAGGAACTGAACTGAAAAATATTGCCTTTCATGTAACTCAAACTAAGGCTAAGCTGGTTTTCAGTATTCCAAGCAGAATAAAAATCAGGGCCGGCGCTAAACCATCAGGCGTCCTCAATAATTCATATTGATGTGCTATTCACACCTAAATCACCTGAACACGTTGCTGGTTGGTGCTGTTGGGTACCAATAAAATAAAAGCCTATATTAACATGGGCTCTAAGAATTATTGTACAGAAGTAAATGTCGGCAGCTATATATAACGAAATTTTACCCAAAAGCCGTAGTTTCGAATTTCACAGTTTCACACGAAATGTTAGGCTGTTAACTTAAAAATTATGGAAATAATCACTATAACGTCCGGATTTCCGGATTTATAAACAATTTGAATAAATATCTGGATCAGTCTAATGTTTAATCTGAGGAGACTCCTAAAGAAACGATTCAAAACTGTTTTCAAAAATACTCATGTTGTCCAATACTCAGTTTGTATGGTTTTTCCATCACTTCTGGGTTTGAAAGTTTCGTGTTTATAGTGTTTTTCTATCTGTAATTTAACTAATATTAATCAAACATATTCTACGGTTTTCCAAAAATATAATTTTTTGTTTATTTATTATTATTTATTAGATTGTTAGTTGCCGGTTTTCAATGTGACAGCACCTTGCGTTGGCGCTCGTCTGTAGTACAGATTCTCAGTAACCCTAGCACCGGCCCTGAGAAAAATTCTCATCCAAAACTTGCTCAAATAGATGAGAAAAAGAACGCACAAATTTTGTGTTCGAGAATATTTATTGTGGCTTTAAAAACTATGTTTATTTCTGCAGCAACGACACCTGTTTATCCGCTTCATGTGGACGTAGACCCGTCAAAGTTGTCTGAATTTGACATACCCGTTGAAAACGCAAATGAGGACTTTGCTTCAGTTAATTTCCCATCAAAATTTGAAGGTTTGTCTATTGGATTCAAAATTAATTAACTAACCGACAGTAGTTTGGTACCTACCAAAATTCATTCATTCATTGCATGAATGGTAGACATTTCATAAATTCAGAAGCAACTGTACATAGATACATACACATGAACCATTATTATATATTAGTGCATCGTGGTAAAATTTTGTTCATATTTAATATATTGTTTCATAAACAGGCACACACTAATTCACAAATTTGTAACCTTAGTTTAGATTATGTAAATATTTAATATTCCCGAAAAACTGTCGATAATGAATTTCTTTTACTTTTCCAGCTTTATTTTTGTAATTATTTGCTTGAAACTAATTCACCTTTTCATAAATTTAATCAGTATACAGGGTGACAATTCGAAAACTCACAATGGCTATATTTTCTACACTAAAAAAGGTACCGAAAAAAAAAAACAAAAAATACTATTTATACAAAAACGGACCACCCTCACTCACCCCTGCAAAATTTCGCCGGCAAAATTTGAAAATAATCTTTAATGATGAAAATTATCCCAAGCCTAAATTAAAACACTATTGTAGTGATAAAATTCTATATTTTTTGCAATACCGCAAATACTTGTTTTATGTTCTTTTCTGTAAAATCCTCAATCAAATTTGCATCTTTATTTAAAATTTAACGTGCTTCCTGTTGCCACCACTTGTGCCTGTATTTTTTCTTCGCATTTATTTTAATTCGAAAATGAGGAATTCTATGCAAGAACGGATAGAAATAATTTTTCTTTATGCTGCCCAGGGTATGTGCTATTTGAGAACCGCCA
This sequence comes from Pissodes strobi, assembly GCA_016904865.1. Taxonomy (NCBI): domain Eukaryota; kingdom Metazoa; phylum Arthropoda; class Insecta; order Coleoptera; family Curculionidae; genus Pissodes; species Pissodes strobi. The sequence goes on along the minus strand of JAEQML010062457.1, from coordinate 14,767 downwards.
TTAGTCCTGACATAAACGTCAGCCACGTCTACCTAAGACCTGGTTTCAAAATTTCAAGAAACTGGAACCGTTAGTATTGAAAAGACCACAACCTAGAGTTTTAGACGAAACTTCTATAAATTCAAAAGTTTCAACGTTTCCTGAGCAGTTACCGGCGTATCCAGAGAATCTGTTAGCAAAGTAATCAAAATGCATAAATTTCACCCTTACAAAATGAAAATTTTGCAAGAATTTGGGAACGATGACCAGGACCGACGAATAGAGTTTTGTGAAACCATGACAGAGATAATTAAGACAACATCAGAATTTATGTCATGCGTCATCTTTTACCTTTTTTTCCTTAAATGCTCATGTGAATAAATAGAACTGTCGCTACTGGAGTGACGTTAATCCACATCTTTTTACAGAGTTCACTATACCCAAAAAGTCAATATTTCAGCGAAAATACTGGGAAATAATATTATAGGTCCTTTTTTTTTATTGCTCATATACTTGAAAACCAAAAATACTTACCAGGCAATCTAAATTTGAACAAAGATCTTCTACCCTCACACTATCCTGCGGTGGCGAGAGTGGTTGGACCAAAATAATACAAACCAGTGGATTGGCAGAAGGGGTACATTATTTGAGCGCCCGCCAAGATCACCTGAACTTACCCCTATGGACTTCTTTTTATGCGGTCACATTAAATCACTAGTTTACAAAAACAAGCCGTGTTCTCTGGAAGAATGGCGTCAGAGGATAATTGATGCTTGGCGAAATATTCCATGAGATATAGTTTAGAAAGTTGGAAAGGAATTTGAAAATCGACTTTATTTCTGTTCAGATCAAAATGGAAATCATTATTTTTTTATGGCAGTGGCACACACACTAAAGGGAGATCCTATGGCGCTCGACGAGCGGTGTGTGTGCGAAGATGTTGATTGACATGGTTCTTGAATAGTTGTAGGTTGTAATTAGGGGGAAACAGATGTCCTGGGAGTAAGTTCCACAGATGCAATGCGCCAGGCAAGGGAGTTCTTGTAAAGCGATGTTCTAGGTGTTTCCGGTTGTACGACGAACTGGTGCGCTCTTGCCGTCTGTCGTGACTGTCTGACAGGCGTTGCCAGGGGCGGGATGAGGCGGGCAAAATCCTGAGAACATCTGCCGTGAAGGTATCTGTAAAACAGGGACATCTGGGCCACATGTCTGCCAGATTCCGGGTCAACTCCGGGTTGCCGACGAGACGTACAGCTTTGGTGCGGCACCTCAGATGTGTGAGCAATATTCTAAGCACGGTCTTATTTTCGCTTTGTAGAGCAAGAGCAACTGCTGCGGTGTATACAGTTTTTTGTTGCGAAATAGCGCACCAAGCTTCTGGGAGGCTGATTTTGCGATGTTAGGTTTTTCTGATCTAAATTGGGAGACAAGGGTACTGTCATCTGCAAACCTGTAAACAGGATTATTCGTTTCGGCCAGCAAGTCATTAATATAGATGAGGAACAAAGTTGGTAAAGGTTTTGTGCCCTGAGGCACGCCCGCGTTAATGGTGAATGTGTCTGAGATGTGTCCATCAACTGCAACGTGCAGAGATCGGTTCTTAAGGAAACTGGAAAGCCAGCTGCAGAGAGAGGCTGGCAGTCCGAAGGACGGCAGTTTGTACTCTCCCTAGTTCTCAATAATTGCCCTACTCCATATATGAGTGACATAGGCCAACATATCTCCTGCCTATCTGCCTTTGCGAAAGCCGTATTGATTATCGCTGATTATTCTGTGGTTCTCGAGGTACTTGAGTAGTTGCTGATTGACTACACGTTCCATGACTTTGGAGATTATGGGAAGCAAGGTAATTAGGCGATAGTTTGAGGGCGTGATTTTCTCGCCTTTTTTTGGAACAGGTTGCAGTCGAGCGACTTTCCAAGAAGATGGGTAAATCCTGTTTCGGTAAGACAGAGACAAAAGTCTGGAAAAAACGGGTGTTAGTTCGTTGGCACAGTTCTGTAACACGATGGCATGTATTTCGTCCGGTCCTGATGCCTTTTGCGTATCTAGCTCTTTAAGGATTTTACGAATGAATACTTTGTTAAAAAAAAGCACAAGCAAGGTCCCATGACAAATGAAATTCAGTTCCATACGGTTTCACTCCAACCAACCCCCACTCCCTCCGCCTTTTCCATTTACGACATTAAGGGTAAACGCCACCCCGTCAGAAGTGTTCGAGCAAAGGGGGTGCAAATATGGAAAACGTTTGTCTGCCTGAAAACTAAGCTTTACGTATCCGAGCATATTTATATTAATTCATTCACAAGAAAAAAACCCTGGGGAAAGTTTTCGATGCGCCACCCTATAAAACATTTGCTTCAGTGATGAATCCTCTTTTTTTCTTAAATAGTCATGTGAATAAACAGAGATATTGCTACTCGAGTGACATTACTCCACATATATATACACATTTTTTACTTTTACAACTTATAGGATACTAATTTTCAGCTACAACTCCAGTATACCCAAAACACGTCGACGTAGACCTGTCGAAGTTTTCAGGATCTGAGGAAGTACCACCCGAGCAAAGTGGACAAAACAATGGTGTTATTAATTTCGCATCGAAGTTCAAAGGTTTGTAAAAAAACAAGGGATAAACATGTTCACTTTAAGCATATTTTGAAAACGATTCCCTATGTATCAATAATACCTGTTTATTCTGATGCCTCGCATCCATTTTAACTTCCTACTATGTTATAAAATAATGCTGCTTATTATTCAACATTTTTAAAGAGACGATGGAAATCAGCTAATCCACCAACTTACTCAAAAGGAATGTTACCATTGGGGCCATTTCAACACCCGTTGAAGTCCACGAATTAAAAAAGCCGCTTATCCGCCCTTCACCGCCATAATTTACCTCCTTTCGTGCAAAACTAGCTGAATATTCGACCAAAGTAGTATACCTGGAAAACAGTATTCTAACAAAATCATATATGGATAATTGATTGGATGGCAAATGTTGGCCTTTATTTACATGTTTTAGTCAAATATGCTTGGTTATGCTTGGTGGGTGATAACTTTTGAAATTTTAGATGGATAAGTAGGTATATGAAAACTACGCCTTGCTCTTCAGGTTTCAAAATTCGCATTGCATTACAAAATAAAACAAAGCATTTCCCAAAACATTAATAGTATATTATATACCTAGGTTGAGAAGTAAGCCATTATTTACCGAGCACTTTTATATCCTAAGGCGCGTAGCGCCGAAGGATATAATGTGCGAGGTTACTAACTACAATTAACCACGGCATACTACAGGATACTACTTTGTTTTCACGAGGATTAATTTAATTGTGGTAAGTGAGGGGAAGTTTCGTGACGTCACTATTACATAATAATTTTTCAACTACGGCTTACTACAACTTACATACGTGACGAGGTGTGGTACTCGAGGTTTGATGGAGTCATGGCGGATTAAGTTTGAAACGTTAAACATGTGAAATGTTTGTTTTTCCATTCTGAACAAGTTTGTAAATTATACGTTCATGAAATTCTTCTATAGAAGCCTCATACGCATCGGAATTCCTACACAAATGTGCCCCAAATGGGATTTGGGCAGCATAAAGTATCCTGAACATATTCATCGAAAAAATACCATTAGTTTGCTTATCTCCAGACGCCACCATTCTGTCATTAAAAATATGAGTAAACGTTCTGCACTGATCAAACTGATCATTTTCAAATAAATATGCAAAATATCTATATTCTTTTCTAGCAATGCAAGATCTAACTACGGTATTTTGCCGAAGACAGAAGCGCACACAGTACACTACAATTTGTGGTGGGGTGCCCGCTTGGCACTTACTTCAGTATTTTTTGTAGTTAACCGTGGTTACTCGCCAAAAAACGCTAATAATCTCCTGACAGCTCCATACATACAAAGTACCTTCTTTCCATCTTAATTTTGACAAAATCGCATTATTAATAAGAATATTATGGGGTGTCATGAAAAGTGAGTCATACTGTATATAATTTTTGTACTAATAGCACTGATACAATCCTTATCATTATTTGAATTGATTAGATTTTGAAATTAATCATTTCCTACTCATTTTTCAAATAATCCGAAATGACAACTATACTCTATTTCGAAATGGTGCGGAGTAATAAAACCTACTTATAAATGCAAAACGCTAACAGAGTGGTCAAATAAATTTTTGTGATTTCTAAATATTTAGCCACAGCTGTTATATTTTAACCATTCCACCCTGTTTTGTATGGCAATCCCGCTGCAAACAATAGGCTTTATTAGCAAAGGGGCCATTTTCTACCTGCAGTAGCGTACGTTTGGGTATTTAATTTAAAATACCTGTTTTACCTAAGTACTTTTATTTATTCACTTATTTATGTATATTCAAAAACAGTTAGTATTACTGTAACATTTTATCACATATAATATTTATATAATAAGGTATAAGAATTGCGATTTTGTGTAAACAGTTATGTAGAGAACTATGGTATATCATTTTCGTCGTCAGAAAAATCCGTCGAATCTTCGTCGTGTTCCAAGGATATAATTAAAGGTAGAGCCTTAGGTCAATTAAATGGTCTAGTTTCCACATTTTTTCTTCTTCTTTTATAACATGCTCAATACACTTACGCCATTTTTCAGAATCGACATTTTTTAAAGATTCCTCAAAGATAATTTTAACATCTTTCATTTTAAACGTCGTGTTTCTCCTTGCTACATAACTTTTTACTTGAGCCCAAACAAGTTCAATGGGATTTAATTCGCAATGATACGGAGGCAGACGAAGAATAGTAATATTTCGTTTCTGTGCAATTTTGTCAACTACATACTCGGTGAAACGAGCTTTATTTGAGGACACTATGGACAACAGTTCCTTTTTCACCATACTTTCATCAAATGGTATGTTATTCGGTCTAAACCACTGAATAATATCCGCTTTTCTCCATGAATTAGTTGGTATTCTGTCAACTTTTCTGGAATGATACCTCGCATTATCCATCACTATCACAGAATTAGGTGGAATGAGATCTAACATTTGTTCAAAATATTCTTCGAACACATCGCCATTCATGTCTTCATGGTAACCGCCAGAATGATTTGACTCAAACATTAACAAACCGCCCTCAACAAAACCATCAACACTTCCAAGGTGTGTAATAATCAGTCGCTTTCCTTTCCCAGATGGTGGTTTTAGTCCGGTGGACCAGCCTTCTAAAAATGCTTGACGAAAACTTGAAATATTTTTGTCTTGCCAAATCTTCCCAACCGTATATCCTTCATTAAGCCATATTTCGTCCAGATAATAAATCTTTCTATTCTCACTTCGAAACTGCTTTATCTGTCTTAAGTAATGTCTCCTCCAGCAAATAATTTCATCTTTTTCGATTAGGAGCGATTTTCTGCTTTCTTTTTCCCAGCTGAAATTCATTTGTTTTAAAGTTGTCCACAATTTCTTCCTGCTTATCGTTGGAGACATATTTTGGTCTTGCTTCAAGGCTCCTAAAATTTTGTCGATGGTTGGTATTTCCTTATTAAAATAAAAGGAATGTACTGTTTTTCTAATTATAGGTTTGTAGTCTTCATCGATAGGCACCGTCTTTCTTCCTGAAGATGGTATAGGTGGTTTTACAGCTCCACTTTTTCGTTCACACCTTAATTTATATATCGACGTTTTTGAAACACCCGTCATTTGCGAACACATTCCCAGCACAGTATCAACGCTATACAGAGGATTTTGATGTTTGATGGCGTCATATACATTAAGAATAATATTCTTTTCGTTAACAGAAAATGGACATTTGCTCGCTCGTTTCACTGGAGAGAAAACTGAATTAGCCATTTTAATTCAAACTATGAAATGAAACAAACACACTGTGTCTTCTTCGGAAGAACAAATATAACTGAAAAATTACAATTACGTAAACTTTAGGGTATGCATACAAAAAATCGTCAAATTTGAATGTTTACAATAGTAATAAAAAAACCTAAGTGTGATAAATATAATGCTGGGAAAGTCCGAGTATTAGGACAGGTAAACGTTTAAAATATGTACGTATATGTACGTAATTATGTACGCCTATGTATCAGCCATCAGAAAATGATTTATTACTTCGCATCATTTCGAAATAGAGTATAGTTGTCAAACTAACAAGTTTGACATTTTGACATTTTCCGTTTCCGTTTCATTATTGACCTAGGTTTTTTTTAATATTATTATTTACCTAGGGTGAGAAATGTTACTTCTCATTTGAGGAATGGAGTAAATAATGGTGATTTATCATGTTAGTAGTAAAAAAAAATACGTTTATAAATTAATAGAGATTAAATCCGGTCATCTTGCTGCATCTACAAAACTATTGGCATTGATCCAAGACCTCCAGTATTGTGATCCTTAATTTCGAGAAACTAAAACGCCTTACGGTATTTCGGGTTATCCTCACAGCTGGGCAATTTGTCGGGATTTTTTCTTGCATACTCTCCAAATTTACACATGACTTTATACGAATATTATATCCGCTCCTTCCCAAAGAAAGGAAATAAAAGTTAAAAAAAAAACTATTAAATGAGCATTTAAAAATCTCGTTGAAATACTCCAAATAAATTTTCAGACAACACTTTGCTTTAAGCATCGAAGTATAGTATAGTAGTAATAGTTTAACTCTTGGATTTCCATGGTTCCAAGCGTTTCAATCAGGTGTATGTCCGATCGTTTTCCAGTGAACTCGAAAAGCTAAGTCTAAGGCTATGAGCTTCAATACTGGATGATAGGAATTTCCACACTTGTTAATTAAATACATTATTGTGGTAGAATATCTGCTCCTGTTATGTATCCTATGCAGAATTCTGGCTTCAGAACTGATGTTTTGATCGGGAATGTTCTCCTATACTAGATCTACTTATACTTTCTTCTCTTACTAGAAAAGTAGTATAACTGGTGTAGCTTCCATAAACATATTATTTTTGCAGCTACAACTCCAGTATATCCTCAACACGTAGACCTTGACTTATCCAAGTTTTCTGAGCCTGAGGAACTTCCCAAGGAAAATTCTCCCATCAATAACACCGTTAATTTTGACTCCAATTTCAAGGGTAAGCATATACTAGAGCTTATCGATTTTTGAGTTAAGTATAAACATCAACTTAAGAATATTTGGATCAATTAGAAAATTCATGACGGCATGAATTACGAACGTAGGCAACCTATTAAGTTGATATACCAAAAATCAGGTTTTTCTGAGAAGTCAAATATGGTGAAAATAAATAAGAATGTGCCGCTGGTACATTGTAAAGGCGTGACGTCATAAGATATGAAGGTTGCGTTGGGATATATGACAGTGACAGAAATGTGAGCATTCTCGAGGCGGGGTGGCGCCGTTCGCGGCCTAGCAACAGGACGTGATCCTATTTTATTACGTCACATCCCCGATCGAGACGCGCTTCGAATTCTGCATATTTAAACTCTTATATTTCAAGAACCGCTTAACGGATTGATTTAAAATTTTGAATATGGCTCATTTTTATGTAGTATTTTGGATAGGTAATATAAATTTAATTGCTTTTTTTTTAAATGAGCCTATTTGTACCCCAAACATCCATATTTCAGCAACAACGCCAGTCTACCCCCAAAGCGTTGAAGCCACTTCACCAATTCCTGAAGAATTTGGCCTGCTACCACCCCTCCCATCTGAAGAATCCTTAGCGAGCATCAACAAAACACTTGACGATAATGATCACGTTAATTTTGCTTCAAACTTTCAAGCGACAACACCAGTTTATCCAACAGCCGTAGAACCAACTAGCCCTGATCCAAACAATGTTGGATTATTGGCACCTCAACCAATTGGTAAGTAGTCGCTAAACATGAGCTTGGTTCAAAACAATATTATGCAAGCAACTGATCCATAATTCAATTAACACCTTAGTATTAGACATTTTAATGTTCTTTCTATAGGCATAATATAATCTGGACATTGTGCATAATGGCAGCTAGTGATGCCACCCGAGAGGAGAAAGTATCGCCTTTAAGTCTCGTTTCGGAATTTCTGGATAATTTTTCTCGATCTGCTTTCCCGAAGAATTCCTCTAGCTCTATTAATCTTCTTTTTATGGTGTATCTCCTGTCGGAGGTTTGCTATCATCACAGCAATCCGGACCTTGTTGACTGCAGCTCTGAACAGTTGAATATTGCTACAATTAAACCAATCATTTAGGTTCCTTAGCCAGGACACACGGCGTCTGCCAATGTTCCGCCTTCCACTAATCTTTCCTTGGACTATCAGCTGTAAAAGTGTGTATTTCTGTCCTCTCATTATATGGCCCAGATATTGAAGCTTTCTCTTTTTTATGGTGTTAACTATTTCGCACTCCCTCTGCATCCGGTTCAGCACCTCGGCATTAGTAATTCTATCGGTCCAGGGAATCCGCCACATTTCAAAGGCCTGCAGTTTGTCCATGTGGTTTTACTTGAGGGTCCAAGCCTCAACTCCATACAAAAGCGCGGAAAAAATGTAACAACGAAGCATACTCATCCTAAGTTCCATGTTTATATCCCGACTCGTAAATAAATTTTTCATCTTTATAAATGTTGTTCTGGCTATCTCTATACTTGTTCTTATCTCTCTTGTTTGATCACCCGTTTGTTCTACCCAAGTTCCTAAATATTTATATGTCGGCACATTCTCTATCGTGGTGTTTGCCACCGTCAGGTTCACATAGTTCAGATTCTGTGGGAACTCTGTAACTACCATCAACTTGGTTTTCTTAAAGTTAATTTTTAGTCCGTATTCATTACATCGCTCATTTCATTTTTCCAAAAGGTGCTGCGTGTCTTCAAGATTGCTCGTTAACAAGACGGTGTCATCAGCATATCTCATATTATTAATCACTTCTCAATTTATAACTATTCCCACTGACTCGTCGTCTAAGCGTTTCCCTAAAAATAGCTTCGCTATATAGGTTAAAGAGAAGCGGCGATGGGATGCAACCTTGTCTCACACCACGACGAATCTCCATTTCTTCAGTTAGTTGGCTTTCTACCATTGTATTAGCTTTTTGGCCCCAATATAGATTACTGAATATTCTAACATCGTCTGAGTCAATGTTTTTACTGACGAGCAGCCGATGTAATTTGTCATGTTTCACTTTGTCAAAGGCTTTCTCGAAATCGAAGTAACACGCATACACCTCTTGGTTTATATCAAGACAGCGCTGGAAAAGAACGTTAACCCCGAAAAGCGCCTCTCGTGTTCCAAGTCCTTCGCGGAATCCAAATTGTGTGTTGCTTATGTCTTCCTCGAGTCTTCTGTAAATTCTTTTGTGGATGATCTTCAAGAACAACTTTAAAGTGTGGCCCATAAGTGCGATGGTTCGGTAATCTGAGCATTCTCTTGGATTCGGTTTCTTGGGTACGAGCACAAAAGTGGATGTTAGCCATTGTTTAGGAATTTCTCCCTTATCAAAAATGCGATTAAAAAGGTTAAGCATGATATCAATCACATCATCATCAAAGAGATTGATAAGTTCTATGAGTATCTGATCAGGACCAGCAGCTTTCCCGGATTTCATAGTTTCCAGGGCATATACTATTTCTGCTCTTAATATTTTTAGGTGCATATTGCTTGATTCTAAAACCGGTTTGGAGGTCTTTCATCATCGAAGAGTTCTGACAGGTATGCTTTCCACCTTTGTTTCCAGTTTGTCCTCCACGTCAGTTATTATACGGCCATTTGCATCCTTGATAATATTACTAGCTGCATTGACCCTGTTGTATCCAGCCATTTCCTTTATCCTTTTGTGCATGTGAAATTTCCTTTCTAGTACTTCCATTTTCTCACATTGAGCTACTAGGTATTCTTCTTTTGCTTCCTTAATTTTTCTCTGTATTGTCTATTTTTGTCTGTATGTATTATTGTCTAATGTAGTGTTTTGTACTCGTCTTTATTGTCTTTACCCTTTCTTCTCTCTTCCATAAGATCTAGAATTTCTGATGTTATCCAGGACTTTTTCTTGGTTCTCTTTCTAGTAAAATGTTTTTTAGCTATTGTTTCTAATCCTGTTTGAATTTTGCTTCGACTCTTCCTCCACACTGACTTCATTCGATGTGTTAATGTCCCTCGTACATTAGTTGGTCTCTTTCTTAACTGTGTCATGAATTTCAGGATTCTTAAGGAGTTTTGGGTCTATGTAGTTGTTGAGACGTTTTGTAATATTTTTCATCTTTATTTTAAGTTTAGCTATAACTGGGTTGTGGTCGGAGTTAATGTCAGCCCCTGGGTATGTTTTTGCAGCTTTGACTGCATTCTTGTAGCGGTTGTTAATCAGGTTGTAGTCTATTTGGTTTTTAACTATTTCCTGGGTTATCCGCAGGGGATTTCCAGGTATACAATCTACGATTTGGTAGTTTGAAGAAGGTATTTGTTATCATGAGATCTCTAACTTGACAGAACTCTACCAATCTATCCCCCCTATTATTCCTTTCTCCCAGGCCAAAACTCCCTGTGTGTTCTTCGACCTTGACTTTGCCTACTTTGGCGTTGAAATCTCCTATAACTACTGTGATATTATTACTCTTTATGCATCTAAAGATATCATCAAGCTCAGCATAAAAATCTTCAACTTCATCGTCCTCCTTATCCGCTGTTGGTGCATATGTCTGTATGTATGTTCATATTTCCTGCATGTGTTTTAAGTTGAAGCATCATGACTCTGTCTGAGAAAGGTATAAAATTTAAAACCAAGGCTGCAAAACCTTTATTTAAAAGCACTCCAACTCCATACAAATGCTTCGGGTCACTATTCCCAGAATAATAAAATGTGCCGTTACTTGTTGCGCAGCTGCCACTTCCTGGCCATCTCACATCACTAATTCCCAGAATATCTACATTTAGTCTCAAAATTTCCTTTACAATGTTGTCCAGTTTTCCTGATGCAAACACACTTCTTGCATTCCACGTTCCGATCTACATACTGTTTGCTGATTGTTAATGGGAACTTGTAATATGAGCCGTATATGATTACTACTTCTGCCACAAGTCGAATTTCTTCAGAACCATCCTTAATTTTCAACTTAGACGTGGTATTATATACGAATACTACAAATAAGATATTACCACGATCAACAACGCATGATAATTTACCATAACTGAAATGATACACGCGCACTTGTGTTTATAAAATAGAATAATTGAAAAGTTATTAACAATAGTTTTCACTTTTATAGACTAACAATTTAATATCAGTTATTTCAATTACAACACCGTAAAGCTAACGCAAATAATTCCAAAAAGTGGCTGCGCTAAAATAGACGTCCATGTCAAAATATGGAAACAAAGCTCCGCAGATATCTTCATTGAAGTCGGTCGTGGTATTATCTTAGTAAATGCATCCACCCATTCTTCGTCTCAGCACCCATATGAAAGGTGAATAAGGGATTGGAAAGCTCTTGTTCTATCCGAATAAATATTTCAATTTGTTAATTTCTTATAATTGTTTCAGCTCAAGCATCAGAATCTCTAGAGCCAAGCCTCGACATTCAGCCTCCCAGTTTTGACACAACATTTAAGAGAAGAGTAGATGAAGAAGAACCTTCAGTGATAGGAAATAGCTTTAGTAGTCAACAATTAACAGAATTCATGTTGACCATAAAACCAGAACAGCTGAAGGACCTGAAACAAATGTGGCATATTCCAGATTATGATTTTCCCCTGGATACTGCATCTCGGCCTAGTTATGGAACTGATTTTAGTTCGTTTCAAGCTATACCCAAAGCCGACAAATCGAGATAAACCTTTTTTTTTTGCTTAGAGACAATAATATGAATGAATGTGACAATTCTAAAACATAGTCTCGTCGTCCAGGATATCAATTTTAAAGGCCAGGTGTTTTACACTGGCTGTAGGTTATGTAAAAGTGTTCAGTGCGTTAAAACATTAGAGCATACAAGCTGCTCCACTTAGAAAGCTGAATTGAAGCTTGCATTTTTTTTTCAAAACTAGACGCAACTTTGTAAGGTACACAATTTTACTATTTTACATACATCAAAACTGAATCTTATGCCACCAACCTCACTAAACTGGAGAAATCACAGTCATTTACTTCTAGATCAGATTCTCTTGTTCCTTATCCAATACTCCAAAGTAACGTTTTCAGAGTGTTACAGGAATGCATCTATTCACCGTTATATATAATTATAAATCTTGAAAGGAATGCGTAATATGGTTGACACGGGCTCAAAAGAATGAACACTGACCTTTTAAATGGAGCACTGTATATGTTTCATATCTTGAATGATCACAAAAGGTACTGAATATCCAATCCTAAAGCGTTTTCAATTTACGCAGTGGATTCGCCAGAGGCAGATAATTTTCAGAGTATTACATCTCGACAGGTGTCAACTAAATATTGCATCTTTAATCATTTTTTCTCTACCACTGTAAAATAATATGATTATTACAGCTTCATTTGCGAATAAGTTGTAGGGCCCATTATTCACACCATCCACGGGCTGCGACCGACCAATCACAAGAATATCTGTTTCTAAGCAATGTCCAGTAGGATCACAAATGGCAATTTTTTAATATTTTTTTGGTTAAATATATTATATCAAGCGATGACAAGCTTTCTGGAACACCACCAGAGATTATTGAAGCTGCTAAAATAACCTCAATTTAGCTTTTACTATGGTGATATAGCAGTTTATTTACAAAATCATTCGACATTACTGCTAATGCAAGAACATATTTTATTTATAGAAAACTCATTAACTGCACGGGGTGACACGTTATAAAATACCATCCCCTGGACCTTTTTTATTACTGATTTCAATGTAAATCTTGTCATTAGGAAAAAATCAATTTAGCTAATGGCGTCACAATAATACGCAGTGCTCTCCTCTGCATGATTGAAAGTCCTCAGACTGTCCACGCTTCCACTAGAACACATCACCATGTATCTGAGTATAAAGTGAAAGTTCACAAAACAGACTGTTCGCAGTCTTTCCGGGCCAAGATATTTTTTAGCGCTCAACCTACCGCAACATACTCTACCTGCTTTTCCCAGTCCTGATGTTAGAATAATCCCAGAAATGTAATGTTGTGTGATGTAAGGTGATATCATGGGATACAAACAAGCACGGCAATCTCTGGAAAATCCACCCTACACTGTTTAATTTTAGAACAGATAAAATTGGACTTACCAGCATTCAAACAGCAACCTGTTTCCAGAAAACTAGCACTGTGCAGACTTCAGGCAATCACTGCCTCCATCCATCAGATCTACTGGGTTGAACTCTTTACTGTTTGAGCTCGGGAAGCAACCATTTTAGGCATTCGGTTTAGTTTATTTCCTTCTGGGTACACCAGAAGTTAATGTCAATAAACAGGGTAAGAACAAATTGGAAAGTGTAAGTAATTTTATTCTGACTTAAATTAGTGAGATCCCCTTGAACGAACTGTTGAAATGTGACGACGCATGGAATTTGAATTTTAGGGGTTTCAGGTATGTCTAGTTCTTTCTCGCTAACTGCATAATAATTTGGGTAGAAAGAATTCCCATTTTTTCAAATGCCTGGCCTACTGTCTTATACCGTGTACATCGGGTAGAACCTGGATAACAAGACTGTCTATGATTGAGTTGTATGAAGAAAAACTATATAGTTTTGTACAACTCATTTTTACACAAGAATTCTTAATTGCAAACGACTGGAGTATCTCCATTTACAACTAAATACAAAATAGTGACAATTATTGCTTGTCTTTCAACTTACCATTAGTCACGATTTTTTTCTGACTGTATTGTTGACTGTGTGTGAATAAATAACAATTTTACTAGTAAATATGCTTTCCACGGATTCAATCCACATTCTTTATCTTTTGTAATTAAGAATTCTAGACCCTTACATTCTAATAGAAAACTTGTATATATATGCATATTTAGGTAAGGCTTGACTTGATAGATAAACATATTAAATTCAATTAGTTCCTTTAGCTAGAATTTGCTGTGCTGCTGATAATCAATGGTCTCGTGATAATTCGAATCTAAAAATTTAAATTTCGAGATACGCATTTTCTTAACTTTGGATGAATATATGTAAAGAAAAGAAAAGGTTTATTCCAGCAAAATATTTCAAAGCTGCGAATGTGAATGATTGTCCAGTTATGTCCTCAAAAGTTACCAACTTTTTTCTGCTGAAATCTGAAATACGTTTAGAGTCTATTTTCTAATTTTACTTTTTCGTTATGGATTAAATGAATCGTTTTGTTCACATTGATGCACAATATTATCTTGTAAATCAGCATGTAACCACTTCAATTAAAATACACTTCTCGTCAAAATTAGCGAGTAATGCATAATGTATCAAAATTTTTACAGATGAGTATTTCATGAACCACATAACCGATTTCGACGATCTTTTTATTTAAATGTTGGTTAGTGTTTAGGAATCATAATAACAACTGATCGTTTACCTGTAAAACGATTTTACTCATGAACAGGGTGATATTTGTACTAGAGATTTTTTACTGTACAGGGTGTCCCAAATTCGAGCCTCATCATTGGGATCTCGGGAACTAGAAAAGATACGAGGTCGGTTAAATAGAGGCAAAGTTGCGCGATTTGATGCTGATCAAAATGCCACCTTGCAAGTTTAAAAATTCCGAACACTTCCGAAAATTTTTGGAAAAAACCGAATATTCGCGATTTTATTTTTGTTTTTTTATGACTCTATTTGAATAGATATAACAAAATAAATTTCACATTTTCATTGCTACTTTTTCT
>JAEQML010062456.1:0-24378 GCA_016904865.1 Pissodes strobi | reverse complement strand
TCGCAACTGGTTACCCACTGCACTGGCTCGCAAGTGGCTATCACATCGCCATTATTAATTTTGATGGAATTGGATGAAATACTTGCTATCCTTATTGGTATTTCGCCACTAGTGCTTTGCCTACGAAGTGTTTGCAAGGCAAATCGTGGTGTTGGATAAGTCCGATGCAGCCTCCAAAATCCTTCTCCAATTTCTCGAAAATTATCTGCTCGGTATTTCGCTTATTCTGACAGTACATGCCCCACTACTTTAGTCGGCGTGCCATCGTCTATTTTGGTAAGGATGAACTCTTCGGTGCCAAACTTCAGAAGGTTAAGTTTGTTGTCAAATGAGAATCCATGTTGACCGATGAGATCCATCCCCAAAATAAATTCGTCTTCTATGTCGGCTACTAACACTTTGTGGTGTAATTTAATTCGTCCCAGTTGAAGTTCAATATCCATTTCTCCAAGTACTTCGGCAGTCTCACCGGTAACCGTACGTAAAACTACTTTCTTCGATATGGGTAGGACTTCTTCTCTGTTTACTCTGTCGGACCTTACCAAAGATACCGCCGCACCAGTGTCAACAGTAATTGTAATGGCTTTTCCGTTGATCATTCCATTAATAGTTAGACTATCGGCATTTTTTCCTAGACTTTTTATGGAGACGATCCTGGGGGCTTTATCTGCTTTAGCCCCGCAATGTTGACTAATTGAAATTTTCCTGATTTGACTTGGAGGCCCTAGCGTCTCTGGATGGAGATCTAGATCGTAGTTGTACTCGGCAGTCTCTTTTGAAATGCCCAGTCCTGCCACATCTATAGTACTGACTTGATGTATTTCGGTTACGTGGCCTATCTTCTATTGGCTGCCGGAATCTCCCCGTGGCCTGAAGAACTTCCGTTAATTTCTTCAGAATTTCGCCCATCTCAGTTAAATCACAGCTGTTTGCCGGCTTTTCTTCCCGGATGGATACGGCCCTGATTTTTGGCCCTGATTTTTGGCTTAGAGATGTTACAGGCCGCCTCGATTTCTAGGGCTCTCCCAAAGCTTCACTGCTGTTATCAAATTTGGCTAGACGTAGCATCTTCTGAGTTTCTGGATCTCTGATACCATCCACGAAATATTGGGCAGCATGTTCCTCTTGAAATTCCTCTGTTGCTCCCGGGTAGGCCAATTGAATGAGACGTCTAACGTCTGCCTCAAACTCTTGCAGGTTTTCACCAGGCTTCTAATGTCCGGTCTTTACTTGTGCCTGATACAGTTGTCTTCTGTGTTGGTCTCCAAATCGTCTTTCCAGGACAGCTACAAGTATGTCATATTTCCCTTGTTGGCTGATGGGAATGGTCTGCAGTAGTTCCAGGGCAGATCCACGAAGCGCTACCACTAGTGAAGTAGCCATTTCTTCATTATTCCAACCGTTGGCAACAGCAGCGGCTTCAAATTGTCTTTTGTACATTGTCCAGGATGTTTGACCGTCATAGGTTGGAGGTGTGATATGTTGTCCTGTGGTGAATACCCTCTCGGTGGATCCTTGATTTTTTAGTCTGGTAAATTCTGCTTGTAGATTCCTCATTTCTTGCTGTACGTTTCCTACTTCTTTTTGTACACTCCCAACATCTTTTTGTACAAGTCCAACTTCTTTTTGTACATTTCCAACTTATTTTTGTATATTACCTACTTCTTTTTCAAATTTCTCATTTTGCCTGTAATTTTCCTTGCTCGCCTACAATTACATCCAGCATCCATTTCTGAAGCTGGTCCTGTTCTGCTTGCCTTTTATCTTCTTGGTCTTGTAATATTTTCTGAAGCCGGTCCTGTTCAGCTTGCCTTCTACGTTCATCGTCCTCCCGTTCAGCTTGCCTTTTGTCTTCTTGATCTTGTAAAATTTTCTGAAGCCAGTCGTACTGTTCTTTTTGCCTTTTGTCTTCCTGATCTTTTAAAATTTTCTGAAGCCGGTCCTGTTCTGCTTGCCTTCTACGTTCATCCTCTTCCCGATCCGCTTGCTTTTTATCTTCTTGATCTTGAAAAATTTTCTGCAGCCGGTCCTGTTCTATTTGTCTCTCAGCATTTAGATTTTCCATGAAATCGGCCAACATTTTATATATTTGCTCCATTTCTGCCGTTTGTTGCCTTGTATTGAGCATACGATGTTATAAAATGTTCACAGAATCAAAACGGTCTTGTTGACGTATTTGTACCCTCTTCTCTTCTCGAAGAATACTTCATAAGTTCGGTCTGTTCACAATCCAACTTCCGACTCCAAATGTTACGTTTTACCCGTGGGTTCTTAAAGAAATTACAACTTTACTATTTTAAACTAATACTCTCTTCATTCACTACCGCTGCATACAATTGAACACACTAAACTACTCTTATAACTTATGATGATTAACTGACTACAATTCGTCGCTATTCCCTATTTATAAACGATCTAAAGTCTATCACGAATACTCGGGGAGACGCGAGGCCACTCTATATGATTCTCCATCGAGATAATTCCAGCGTTACTGAATCTTCGCGGCCGACACGGCGATAACTCATACACAGAAGCGGTACGCGGCAATGCAAGTTCTATAGGGTAGCACAAAAACATTCGTATGGTTGCTAGCCGTAACAATATTCTATATATAATTCACACATCCACAAGGGTGTGTGAATTATTCAGTCGTGTTTTGTTATGTATGTGGCGAATAAACTTTGACAGAAAGTAGAAAACTTTCTGAGAAAGACTTACCTGGAGAGACCAGAATAAATCTTGGGCTCTACATTTCGAATATAAAAGACGTGTTGAACATTTGCGTCAGTGGACAATTGGAATGAGAAAATGCTTAAAGTTTGAAGTACCGATGTGCGGAGGGAACTAGGAACACATCACAATGACTGCTAGTTTTGTATATTAAGTGTCCATGGTATTAGTCGGAATAAATGGGTACAAATATTCATAATATCTTTATCTAGATTCATCAAAGAGCACTCTGCTGAGACAGAATCATGAAAGGCTGATCAAGTTCTTCTTCTTCTTCAGGTGCCTATCTGTTCCAGACGTTGGCTACCATATTGGCTAATCTAACCTTGTTTACAGCTGCGCAGAATAGTTCGGTGGTTGTAATGGAAAACCAAGTTCTTAGATTTTTTAGCCATGAGATTCTTCTTCTTCCGGCGCTTCTCTTTCCTTTCACTTTCCCTTGTAATATACACTGCAAGAGATTCTATCTGTTTTCATTTCGCATAATGTGGCCTAGATATTGTAGTTTTCTTGTTTTAATTGTATTCATGATTTCCTTTTCCTTTGAAATTCTTCTTAGGATTTCAATGTTAGTTGCATGCTCTGCCCATGATACCCTTAACATCCTTCTGTAAAGCCACATCTCGAATGCTTCGACCTTTTTCGTAATTGCTTCTGTCAGTGTCCATGATTCAATTCCGTATAGTAGCACGGGAAACATGTAGCAGCGTAACATTCTTAGTTTTGTATTCATGGTTAGGTCTCGACTTTTAAGGACTGCTGACATTTTGATGAATACCTTCTGCTCTTTTCGCATTTAATTTCCTCCGAGTGGTCCTATTGATCGTTCAGGATGGTGCCGAGATATGTGTATTTGTCGTCTCTTTAATTGTTCAACTCTCTAGTCTTAGTTGTCGGGTGGAAACGTTGTTTTTGCTAATAAATAATCATATATTTGGTCTTATCCATGTTGATATCCAGTGCATATTGGTGGCTCTAGTTGTTAATCTATCCATTAGTTGTTTCAGGTTTTCCATATTATCGGCAAGTATCACTGTATTATTGGCGTATCTGACGTTATTTAAGCGCTGTCCATTTACCAGAACTCCCTCTTGTGCATTGTCCAAAGCTTCTCTAAATATGTGTTCGGAATAAATGTTAAATAGTAGTGGCGACAATACACATCCCTGTCTTACTCCGCGCAAAATTTTAACTATCTCGGTTTGGTCTTCTTCCACTCTTACACTCGCTATCTGATTCCAATACAGGTTTATTGTTAGGTCTTTTTCGTCTATACCTGTCTTTTTCATGATTTCTATCATCTTGCGATGTTGCACCCTATCATATGATTTTCTTTAGTTCACAAAGCAAGCATGCACCTTACAGTTCATATCTCTATCTCTTTGAACGAGGACTTGTACGCTGAATAAAGCTTCTCTTGTTCCGACTGCGTCTCTAAATCCGAATTGCGTGGGCTTTATCTATTCTTCGCATGTTTTATAGATTCCTCTGTGAATGACTTTTGTGAATATTTTCATGAGGCTTACTGTTCTATATTCCTCGCACTTTTTGGCTCCCGACTTTTTTGGTATAGCTATGAACTCCGATTTAAGCCATTGTAGCGTGTTGTATATAATATTGAATATCTTGGTCAGCCATTTGATTCCCTCATCATCCATAAGTTTCAAGAAATCAACCTACAAATTATCTGGGCCTGGAGCCTTGCCATCCTTCATTTGCTTTATTATAGTTTTTACTTCTGCACTTAAGATATCTGGTTCGGGTTCTGCTTCTATTATGGGTGGTTCTGGCCTTTCATCTTGGAACAGTTTTTCAATATATAACTTCCAAGTGTTCTTGATTTCTTCCTTGTCAATTATTATCTTTCCTTCATTGTCTGTAAGTTTATTTGTCTGTCTTGATTTGTATCTTCCAGTAGCTTCCTTTATTTTTCGGTGTGCGTTGAAGCTGTCGTGTTGCTCTTGGGGAAGTTCTATTTCTACATATTTTTCTCTGATGTCTTTTTCCTTCGCTTCTCTTATTTTTTGTCTTATAATTGTCTGTGTCCCCCTATATTGTTCAATATCTACGTTCTTAAAACCCCTTCTCACTTCC
This sequence comes from Pissodes strobi, assembly GCA_016904865.1. Taxonomy (NCBI): domain Eukaryota; kingdom Metazoa; phylum Arthropoda; class Insecta; order Coleoptera; family Curculionidae; genus Pissodes; species Pissodes strobi. The sequence goes on along the minus strand of JAEQML010062456.1, from coordinate 19,554 downwards.
AGTTTCAGAATTTCATCAGTCATCAACGATTTTTTCTTGCTTGTTTCATTTTTCTTCAGCTTCTCCCTTTTAATCTCCTCCACTATATCGTTTCATCTATTTATTTCTTCTACTATATTTCTAGTATTGTCCGATGCTATAAATTTTCCAGCTAACTCCCAATCTATTTGTGTTTTTACATTTATTTCTTCCACTACCAGGCTATGATCTGATTGTATGTCCGCTCCTGGATACATTTTCACAGAGGTGAAGCTGTTTCTATATCTCTGATTTACTAGGATATAATCAATTTGATTTCTCACAATCGTGTCCGGGGTGTTCATCGGTGATCTCCAGGTATACAGCCTTATTGCTAGGAGTTCGAAGAAGGTATTTAGTACTATAAGCTGATGTTCTGCTGCAATAACACTTAGTCTCTCGCCCCTTTCATTTATATCCCCCTTTCATTTCTATGGTCCAGTATGTTCACCAGTTCTTCCTTTACCCACTTTTGCATTGAAATCCCCCATTATTATTATTATAAGGTCTTGTTTGGGGATTTTATTCCAAATTTCTGATATCTGTGCGTAAAATTGTTCCACTTCCTCATCAGTATGGTCAGTAGTTGGGACATATACTTGGATCATGTTTAGTGGGACTGGGCTACTTGCTATTTGGAGGAACAATATTCTCTCCGAAATAGACACAAACCTTGTTACACTTCTTGCGATGTTTCTCTCTGCAATCAATCCTACTCCATGTTGATATTCTCCATTGTTTGTTCCTGAGTAATATACTTTATACTCGTTGATATTTAATTGCCCTGCGCCCAGCCAGCTCATTTCGCTCACGCCCATAATCTTGATATTCATTCTTTTCATTTGCTCCATAGCATTGTGAATTTTTCCTCCTTAAGCCATTGTTCTCACATTCTACGTACATATCCTAATAGGTGTGTTACTCATGGATGTAAGTCTGCATTTATCAGCTACTTTAAATGTATCCTGTAACGATGTAAGAGAACTCTAAAAAAAACGGGATTGCCAAAAAAGCGCCATCCGTTTTGTGTGTATTCACACCAAACAAATGGCACTTTTTTGCAATATATCCTTTTCCACAACGGTAACAAAATGGGCTCAATACCTATTCGCCATTTTAAGAGCACGAAAATGGAATATGATACAATACCACTAGTGCTGCAAAAATAAGTATGAAGAACATCAATGGGTGACTTATTTCGATCTAAAAATGTTTGTTTTGACTTTGGAACTATGGACTGCAAACCTGCGCTCACATTCTCGTAACTGGAACGTGTAAAATGGCTTTAACGTTTAAGTGCTGTAAAAACAAAGCACAAAATAATTGGATTTGTATAGGATGTCACAGTATCTATCATAAAAGCTGCCGATCAAGGCTTAAGAATGATATTGCAATAATTAGGGATAACCTAATATTATGTTCCACGCAGTGCTCAGATGTAGCTACTGATTCGGAGTCTGAGCTAGTTTCTAGCTTAACACAAATAATTAATGAGCTCAACACTGACCTGAATAATAAGTCAAAATTTGTTGACACCCTTAAACGGGAAAAACAAACCCTTCTTTATGAGGCAGAATCCATGGAACAACAATTGGTGGATGAGAATTGCGAGCTAAAGCGAAGAATTGCCGAACTGAGCAAGGAACCAATAGACCATGGTGCTCTAAACATACCAAAAGAGTTGGTTTCTTCGTCAACTCAAACAGTCATGGGAAATCTATTTTTGCTCCGTGATAATCATTGCCAAACCGCGCCAAGCGTGAGAGACATTGGAACTTCAATGCCCAATGTACAAACTGACAGTACAATAATACCTTCCGACGACCGTCATCGATCACTTAAAGCGGAGCTGCATAAAACCATGGATGAGTTATCCGACCTTAAGGAGCGTGAACGGCGAATGCTCATCACTATCGAGACCCTTGACCATGAGAACGAATTCCTCTCGAAGGAACTGGAGGGCTTGAAGCAACTCCTGGCTGATTCACACCACCTCTCAAGCAATCTGGATAGATCTGCCCCTATAAGCAGTAATGGCTTGGAAGAGGTTGCAAGTTCGTTATTTGACGAACTATCTGTCATAGACCCACATATGGTTCTAAACCGATCACCAAAACAACAAAAATCCAAATCTCCAGTTTCACGGCGCGTAGATCAACCCGTTTTTAAGCAGTCTATATCCAGTGTTAATAAAAGAAATATCCTGGTCTTTGGTGACAGTAGTGCAAGAGGAGTTGCCGGTGAGTTATCTAAGTTTTCGTACTCTTGGGACTATTCCATTTATGGAGAATGCCATCCTGGTTATTCTGTCCACCAATTGGCAAACGGAATTTTTCAATTAACAACCAATTTTGGACCTAACGATAATGTTATAGCGTGTATTGGTCTGGACTTCATTAGTAACAGTAACTTTTACCAATTAAATAAACTATTTTTCATTGGAAAGTATACTAATCTTGTTTTTTCTTTGACATATTCAAGTATAAATAATAATGAATATTTTAGGTTTGTGTCATTATGTAAAAAGTTTCTTGCATGTCAAAATGCGTCTATAAGAATTTTAGATAACAATATTGTAAATGGTAGATATAGGCTGTCAAGGAAGTCTCTTTGTAAAAATATTTTTTCTTATGTAGAGTCCAGTTGTACTTTGAAAAGTGTATTCGTTTCGTCCTGTATTAGATATTGTGACACTACCTGCACTGCTAATGTTACAAATAATAGTCAAGGCTTGTCAGATCAGGGTGGTAACAATATCGAACGAGGTCCTTTTTTAGACTAAAAAACTCTGACACGAGCATATCATTAATGCTCATAAATATTCAATCTATTCGTAATAAAAGTGACAACCTTTTTATAATCCTTAAAAGTTTAAAATTTCCTAACATAGTTTTGTTGACAGAGCATTGGTTGAAGCCTGAAGAACCTCTCCATGTGCCGGGCTATTTTGTAATTTCGAAATTCAGCAGATCAAGTCGTGAACATGGTGGCACTGTTGCGCTGGTGGATGAGTGTGCTTCTGGGCGATTTAGTGGTGTGGATAAATTTGATAATCTACTTATTGAAAAAAATTTTGAATTTTCTATTATTCATTCGGTTAAACTTCGGTGTTTTATTGTGTATATCTACCGTTCACCGAGCAGTGATTTGGACGTGTTCTTAGAAAGGCTCGAATTCCTTCTTTCTCGATTCCCTTTAAATCATAAGATTATACTTGCTGGTGACCTAAACATAGATTTTGAAAATAAAGATAGCAGGTCTACCTTGAGGCTGTCCAACTTGTTTGACTCCTTTGATCTTCACATGCATGTTCGCAGCTCGACTCGTGTGACTAAAATATCCTTTACAACCATAGACTACATCGCTTCTAACATACAAGAGAATGTCTGCTGCGAGGTGTTTAATCCCAATCTCTCGGATCATAATGCCATTCTGGCCATAATTCCTATGAATTGCTTTCGCTTCTTTGAGGGCAGGAGGTTTGGCAGAGTTTATAGCAGTCATAACTTTCAACAATTTCATGACCTGTGTGAATCTTTCAACTGGTATTCTGTTATGCGAGGGGCTGATCCTCTGGGAGCTTTCCACGGTGCTTTGGCAAATATTGTCAACAACGCTTTTCCTGTCCTTCATTTGAAGCCAAGGCGCAAAGACAGAAGAAGATGGCTGACACGAGGGATACGCACTTCTGCCTCAAATCTGAGATTTTTAAACAGCCTCAGGAAAGCGTATCCTGACAGCATGATGCTCCAGTCTTATTACTCCTTGTACAGGAGAACCTACAGAATCGTCATTCGCAATGCCAAAAAACTGTATTATTCCAAACGTTTTTCTGATTCTAAAAATAAACAAGGCGAATCATGGGCTATTGTCAATGAAATTACTAATAGAGCAAGTAAATCTTCACAAATAAATATTGACTCCAACTCTCTAAACGATTACTACTGTTCGATTGGCAATGATCTAACTAAAGACCTTCATCCAGTCGCCGACCCCCTAATATATATGTCTAATGTGAATGTGACTGATACATTAAATATTTTTATCCCAACTAGTGCCGGTGAAATCAGAAAAACCATAAGTTCTATGAAAAACAAAAAAGCGGCGACTGACGATGAAATATCTATCAGGGTACTGGAAAGTCTACCTGATAGGGCCATTGCTGCTCTATCACACGTTGTTAATATCTCTTTTGTGTCTGGTTCCTTTCCATGTTGCTTTAAATTAGCTAAAGTAATACCTCTTTACAAGGGCGGTGATCAATTGACTCCCTCAAATTATAGGCCGATTTCTTTGCTGTCTACTCTCTCTAAGCTTGTTGAGCGCCTAGTGAAGGATCGTCTCTTATCCTTCCTAAATAATCATGACATTCTTACTGAAAATCAGTATGGATTTAGATCTGATAGGAGCACGTCTGATGCAATGTTCGAGTTTCTGTCGGGGGTTTTCCAGGGTATAAATGGGCGAATGGCGACTGCGGCAGTGTTTTGTGACTTGTCAAAGGCCTTTGACTGTGTGAGTCACGAGGTGCTGCTGCGGAAACTCTTTGCTTACGGGATTCGAGGCGCGGCACTTCGGTGGTTCGAGAGCTACCTGTGTGGCCGGGAGCAGTCTGTCCACATAGATGGTGTGTCATCTAGCAGACAGCGTACTTCATGCGGCGTGCCCCAGGGTTCTGTATTGGGGCCAATCCTTTTTTTATTACATGTGAATAATTTGACTATGCTTGAAATTGCTGGGCGCTTTACGCTGTTTGCAGATGACACTACCGTACTGTGGCGCGACAAGGATCCGGGGCGGCTGCTGCGGGATATTGGGTTGGATCTCGGAAGGATTAAGCAGTGGTGTGACGCCAATCGTCTCTGCTTGAACATGTCTAAAACTAACCTCATCGGCTTCAACTGTCCTATTGATGGCCTTATATTTGGTGACAACACCATCCAGGCTGCGAACTCTTCTAAGTTTCTGGGTTTGTGTATTGACGAAGACTTAAAGTTCTATACTCATATCGTTAAGTTGAATAAAAGATTGGCATCTGGTTGTTTTTCTATTCGGGCTACCTTTCGAGGGCTTGGTGGAGAAGTTGCGCGTAACGTGTATTATGCCCTTATTGAGTCACATCTCAGATATGCCTTGCCCTTCTGGGGAGCTTGCTCTCGAAATCTTTTTCAATCTGTCTTCGTTCTGCAGAAGAGAGCTGTTAGAACCCACTGTAAGCCCCTTTTTATCAAGCACTCTATTCTGACCCTCCCATCTTTATTTATTCTGGAAATGGCTTGCCTAATTCATAAAAATAAGTATCAATTTCCCAATCCTCAGCTGGTATATGGTACACGTCAGATTGGCAATGTTCCCTTGCCCATTCCACATTCCAGCCTTGTCAGGAATTCCTTGATTTACAGTGGCATCAAGATATACAATCATGTTGATCTGCGGATTAGAAATATTCGAGACTTAAAAGCCTTCCGTAAAAGTTTAAAATGCTCTTTATTGCAGAGAGCTTTCTATTCTGTTGACGAGTTTTTCGAGCAGAACTAGAAGGCTCATTATATTCTATTATTAACTCATGAAGTGTGTGTTCCAATAATGAGTTATCAAAGTTTTATTGTGATAAATGGCTGCAATAAGCCATTACAATTTTGACTGTGGCTGCAATAAGCCATTACAATTTTGACTGTACTAATGTAGGTACTGTGATAATGTGTATTGCGGAGGTAATATCTGCCATTTAATATGTTTTAAGTCACCACACTTATGTTTTCCTGTTGTTTTTTTTCTTTTTGATTTTGCTTCGTTTTGTTTTATATTTTGTATACATCTTATAAAGCTTTGTCAATAAGAAATAAAGCACTTTAAATAAAAAATAAATAAAATAAAAATGCCAAACTTCCTCCATGGAGAGCAAATTGGATATTTAAAATATCTTTGTTCTTAATGTCGTTGGGACTGCAAAGTCAGCACTGAGTTAACATAAATTCATCTTAAACTAAAAGCAATCAACGAACCTTGAGAAAATCTTATGTCCCTCTTTGTGGCCTATTAAAAAACATGTGAAGGCTCTAAATCGACATGGAGTTTGTTTTGACGTACATTTCATGGTATTATCACAGAAAAACTGAAAGCTGGAATATTGATGATCCTCAGATAAGGTAACTTATTAAAGATCCCCAATTTACCGCGAAGTTGAATCTAATGCTTTTTTTTTCAAGTAATATAAAATTTCGTGGAAATCATATGGCGGAAAAATATGATTTCCAATTTTAATATTCTCGGTTTTAAAATGGGCATAACCGTTTAACCTCCACAACCGCTTTGATCGGTTTCCAGGAAACCGAAGTGATTTTAATGAAAAGCAGGGGGAAATATTCCATCAGAAAAGTAGAATTATGGATGGATGAGATAGCCACATAATGACCCACGATTGAGCGAAACTGTCCTGGTAAACTCCATATTAGAAAGCCGTGTATAAGAAAATTTGTGATACGTGATGAATATAGTTTAGTTTAGTTTAGTTTATTTATTCGTAATATTACACAAAGTGTTTTTACAAGTCAATATAAATGAAAATATATAAAATGCACAGTTACATGATTTAAACTTAAGTATTAACTAAAATTAGTAAATTATATATGTACATACACCGTAAAATTCTAAAATTTATACATAATTAAAATCTACAGACACTCAATTTAGAATACTTATAATAGACACACAATATGTATAAAACACAGTTAAATTAGGTCATTAAAATTGATATTGATGTACTCGTCAAATGAATAAATAGACTTTGTTAATAAATAGTTTTTGATTTTTTTAATAAAAGCTTGTTCATTAAGCGCCCTAACCTGCAATGGCAACACATTATAGAAACATATCCCATGATAAACAGTTCCCCTGCGGGTTCTCCCAAGCCTGCGAAATTCTGGCAAAATATTCAGATTGCTACGAGTAGAATACTGATGTATATTACTGTGAGTTTAATATGATGGTAGATTATGTTTGATAAAAGTCAAACATTGCAAGCTGAATACACATGGGAAAGTGAGAATGGCAAGTTCCGAAAAACAGTGTCGACAACAGTCACGGTACCCCAAACCAGTCAAAGCCCTTATGTACCTGCGTTGCAAACCAAATATCTTCTCTCCATGAGCAGAGTGACCCCAGTTTAGCACAGCATATGACATAACAGAGCTAAAACAACAAAACTTCCCCTGATACGGACCCGGATAGATTTCTCATCAAAAAGGTTATTTTTGATAACTTAGATGCCAGTCGAATAATGTGGTTTTCCCAAGTGAGACCAGAGTCGAGAAATACACCCAAGAACTTCACACACTCATCCTGTGGCAGATCCATTTGAGAGCATCGAAGTGAAAAATTTAGATGCTGTGTTTTTGAAGCATTGAGGTTTAGCTTGTTTGCTACAAACCATTCCCTCATTTTACTCTCTATTTCCTCTGTACTGGCGATTTTCTGTTTCGCTGGGTGATGATGCTGCAGTAGAGTAGTGTCATCAGCAAACAGAATCAACTTATGCTCATGTGCACTGTCTGTAAAATAAGGCAAGTCATTTACATAAATAAGGAATAAGAGTGGGTCCAGAACTGATCCTTGTGGCACTTCATGATGTAATGGCTGTTGATCAGATATACTAGCATTGTATGACACATATTGGAGTCGGTCATACAGGTATGACCTGACAAAGGCAATGCTCTCTGGATGGAAGTTGTAGTAGGAGAGCTTGCTTAATAAAATTTCATAAGATACACAGTCAAAAGCCTTTGTCAGGTCAAAGAATGAAGCATACGTGTCGAAGCCCATTTCCAGACCCTTTAATGAAAAATCCACCAAACTCTCAATAGCCAGTGCAGTTGACCCGTTACTCCTGAAACCAAACTGACCCTGCATAAGGAGATTGTTATTTTCAAAATATTGGTACATTTGATCCTTAATGAGTGATTCTAGAATCTTTGAGAAAATTGGCAGCAGTGATATTGGACGATAGTTTGACACATCATCAACTGAGCCTTTGTTTTTATATATTGGTATTACTTTTGCCACCTTATAAGATGTAGGAAAAATGTTTTCTTTTATGCAGGCATTTAAGAGATTTGTCAATGGATAAATGATAATGTTTTTAATTGTTTTAATGAGTTGAACGTTAAGATCAAAACAGTATTTGCTCTTTTTATTTTTAAGAGAGTCTATTTTATCCCTAACCACATTGAATGTTACATCATGAAATTTAAAAGACTCAGTGGTAAATCTACCAGGAGTTAAAAATGTAGAAAAATTGGTTGCGGGTGTTGGCAATTCAGAGACTATACTTTCTGCAATGTTAACAAAAAAGTTATTAAAAGTTTGAGCAGTTTGATTTTTTGAAGAAGTAGATGTAGTATTTTTAGAACTAATTAAACCCCACATTGCTGCCTGCTTATTTTTCGAGCTATTCTTAAAATTGTCACTTGCAGCTTTTTTGGCTTTGCACAGCTCTCCCCGATAGGACTTTTTATACTGAGTCAACTCTTGCTTGGAAACCATAGTAGGGTGCTGTAAATGAATATTATGTTGTGCTTGTAACCTTTCCCTCATGTTCCTAAGATGCTCCAAACCATGAAGGTTTGTTGTCTTTAGGTCCCGATTTAAAGAGTTTAGATTTAATAGGGAAACTTTCTTCCATAGCATTATATATCAAACTGGTGAAGGTTTCACATCTGCTGTTAATATCTCGATCAGTATTGAGAATGGAGTTAAAGTTAATTGGTTCGACAGCATTGTTAAAATTGAACAAACCTTAACCTTCTTTGAAGAGTACCTCAAACTCTAAAATTTTGTTACGAATACATTGTACATTTGCATGCAAAATCTTTATTTCCAATTTACAATTTAATTTCTTGTTTGGTTTACCCGATTCTGGAGAAGTGCATTTCCATTCCGGCGCTGTACATTCAAAAAATGGTTCACAATAGTGCCTGTCGGCCACAGGTTGGCATTGAGATACTCATTTTTCTTTCCATAGGAAATCTCTAGTTTGAAAGAGCTTTTACTGGCAAGTTTGGTCTTCATTTTGTCACATCGGTAACCTATCTCCAAGTGATTGTCCCGCAAGAAGTTTACTATGTCTTCAGGCTCAACCTCTGGAGCAAAACCTGAGAGAAATATATATGCCTTTTTTTCAGCTTTTTTGAAACCATATTTCACCTCACTGGTTCCAAACAAAGGTTTAGGACGGGTTTGTTGAACCTTCTTGTTTTTGGCACGCCTCTTTGCATGTGCCAGAGTCCATCCTGACTCGCCGTTGTCCGAGTCTTCTGAAACAGGAGGTTTATTTGGATTTACTGGATCTGTGTCAACAATAAAAACATCGTCATTCTCCTCCGAGGTTATGTTTATTTGCCGTTTTTGAAGTTCTGGCTGTGGCTTACGTTTCGTCGCCGGACCTTTAGTTGTGGTCCGGCGAATCACGTCAGCAAAGCCGACAGCGCATTCGGATTTATCCGCATCGGAATTCTGATTCCGCTGTGTACCTTCACCATCTTCTGACCTTGTCATGTCAATGAGAGCATTGCCGACCTCTGGCGGCGGTTTGGTGATTGACAAACGCGGGCTAGTCTGGTGAACAGCTGTGTTTGAAACCTGTGATGGCGGTGGCGCAAGGGGACTGCATTGTTTACCTTTTGGTTTTTCCCGTTTTTTATTAGGATTGGCTTTGTTTTTCATAAGTACTGAACTTTCTTCTCTAGTAGATGGTATTTTTCTTCTGTTCTGTGATTTTCTCCTTTAGACTGGCTATCTCTAAATCCTTCAGATTTTCTGTTGATGTTGTGGCCGCCATTGCAACCTGAGGTTCGGATGCGGCAAGGTGAACACAAATTGCCGATTTTTTCGATGCAGCCTGCCTTAGGCACGATGGATGAAAGCAATCCTGACACTTCACACAAATTGCTGGGGTTTCGCAGCTTTTTTTTTACAATGTGCACATACACTTTTTGGTTTATTTTCACTTTTTTTTCGCTCTACAAAAGTCAGTGGCATTGGTTGCGTCGCCATTTTGAACAGATATGTTTATTTACTTTGTGAAATAACTAAGAGTTAAAGCAATTAGTAATAGTCATAAGGTGAGTTTTAAATAAGGCTATATTGAATTCTCACCCAAAAATTACCTTAAAATCAGCTAAGAAAATGTCTGTTGGGCTGAGTTGTAAATTAAAGCGAACCCGCTTGATGATTGTAACTCTAGTGATCGACAATCACTCTTTAGTGAGAGTCGCTTATATTTAAAGAAATTATGAGGTTCTCTGGGGAGCAACTTTCATTTCATCGCTACTCTAGGATCATTATAGCTTATCTTTCACTTTGCTCCTAAGCTTTATGACCTACTCATGGCCGCTTGAATTGGGATACTTCAAATACCTGATATTTGGAAACGTGTTGGATTTTATGTGCGTCTCTTATCATCGTTAAATTTGATATCAAGTATCCCTCTTTCTTGAGCACTTTGCGACACTGTTAGTTTATGTGAATTACCCTTTGTGTAAGTCAATTATTTTTATAATCTCAGATTTTCGCGCAATAGACATTAGAATGAAATTATAAGGGGCAAAAACCAAACTCAAAATCTACAGTATTAAAATAATTATAATTTGTCTCAGGTTACATGTTTCGCCTTATTAGGGGCATCATCAGACCTATAAAATATAAATTAAATTAGAAAAACCTAAAATACAGTAGCAAAATAGCTCACCCAACGTGCGTTCTTTCACCTCACAACAACAACAAATGACACGATAACAATGACTACTGCCGAGATTATACACCAAACAAATATAAAATTTAAAACTTAGAACTCAATTCAAATATACACAAATAGCAAAGAACAATTTTACAGGAATCTGCAACCTAGCGTATTTAAACTTTGAAGGGCGCGACATCCAAAAGTAAACAATAACAGGACGTAGAAAAATTAAATATCGCACCGCTAGGTGTCTTTTAAATTATTAAAAATTAGATGACGTTCAAATGTAAAGCGGTCATTCACACATGTGATGTCAGGGCTTTTAAAGGCTCTTCCTATTTCTAGGGTTTCCTTTGTCACATGTGTGGATAACCCTCACATTGTCCTCAGGTGGAAATGAGTGGTTTGACGTCAAGAGATGGTTAGCAAACGCAGACTTAGTGCTGTCAATATCTGTATTTTTATGTTTATTAAATTGATACTTGTGCTCGTTAAACCGAGCAACATCTTTACGGCCTGACTGTCCAACATAAATTGCTGGACAATCAGGACACTTAATTTCATAAACCCCAGAAGATGTCAGGGGATCTAGCCGATCTTTAACTTTAACCAGGTGACTTTTTAAAGTGTTAACCGTCCTAAAAGAAGGACAAATATAAGGCGAAAAGAGTTTTGCAAGATGTTCTGAAATTTTACCAAAGTAAGTTAAACATCTGTAGGGTTTGCTAACAGTATCAGGAATAGTTTTTAATATATTGAAGCAAAATTTGTATCTATGGAGGAACCTAAAATAAATCTTATCCACAGTTTTAGCAGGGAACAAGTTATTATGGGCTATCTGTTTAATTATTGAAAGTTCTTTATTAAACGACAGGGGAATATTACAAGGGAATATTAAAAAGCCTATAAAAGAGAGAATTTAGAGCGGCGAACTTATGGGAAATGGGAGATTTAGAGTGAAATTGAATAATATTGTCTGTTGCTGAAGGTTTCCTGAAAATTTCAAATGTATTTTACCATCAGTTCTCTTTAAAAGTAAATCCAAAAATGGAAACGACCTGTTACTTTCCTCTTCCAACGTGAATTCGATTTTATTATGGAGCGAGTTCACAAAGTCAAGGAATTCCCTTAGAGTCTCGTCCCCACCATTCCAGAGAATGCATATGTCGTCCACGTATCGTTTATAAAACACAATAAAATCCTTAAAGCGGCTGTTCATAAATTTATGTTCTAAGTTATCCATAAACACCTCACTTAAAAAAGGGGACAGACAAGAACCCATAGCCAAACCGACTTTCTGTCTGAAAAATTTGTTATTAAATTGGAAAAAGTTCTGATCCAAAACCAAAGAGAGTAATATTAAAATTTGTTCTAAGATGAAGGGAGGAAGTTTATTCTTTAAAATATTTTTAACCAGCACTAGACAATCACTCGGATGGATACTTGGAAACCAATTTTTAACGTCAAGAGATATTAATTTTGATGAATCTGGGACCGGAATATCAACAATACTCTTAGCAAAATCGACAGAGTTTTTAACCGAATAATTGGCTTTGAAATTCGATGTTGCTCTCAAAATATTATTGAGCCAAGATGACAATTTGTAACATGGTGATCCCGCAAATGACACCACTGGCCTTATAGGTATATTAGCCTTATGGATTTTCGGTAGTCCATATAATAAGGGAGTTTTAGCATTCATGGGGTACAACTTGTATTTTGAAGACTTGAAATATTCAAATGCTATTAGGGTTTGATCCAATGTCTTTTTTAATCTTTCAAAGAAAACATTTGTGGGATCTTTAGGCAAAGGCTCAAAATCATTAGATCTCAAAAACTCCATAACTTTGTCCACATATAATAGGTCTATCTATTGCTACTAAACATGAACGTTTATCCCGAGTACATCCACCACCGAGTAGCGACATTACGGGTTTAAATTTTCATGGCGCCTGCGCGAAATAGATTGTTTAGCTGTCATATGACGAAGCAAAGGATGTTTCATTTATAGTCAGGCGGTTGATGTATTTGTTGCGATCATGGGTCAAGTTTCGTTTAGCGGAAATCCGTTAGGAAAACAATACATTTATTTTTTGGTATTAGAGTATCACTTTCAACGCAGGACAATCAAAATTTTTCGCCGCAAATACATCATTCATTTTCAAAAAAAAATTAAAATTTTAGAAGAGCGAAAATGTATTTGAAAAAAAATCTTGGCTAAGAGTGCCTCTCTACCTCTCTAACCCAAATTAACCAGAGTGAAAAGACTCTTCACTATTCCCAACTAACCAAAACTAACCCAAACCAACCACAGCTCTTCCAAACTAATCAATAGAAGCCAACACTCACCCAAACTAACCAAAACCAACTCAGACTAATCAAGATTAACCCAAACTAACCAAGACTAAGCAAAACTAATCCTAATTAACTAGAGTAATGGGACAAGCGCGCTACGTGCGCTTGTCTCTTCACTACCCCAAACTAACCTAAAACAACTACAGCTAATCCAAACTAATCAAAACTAACCAACACTGACTAAAACCAACCCAAAGTAATCAAGATTAACACAGACTACCCAAAACTAATCCAGACTAAGCAAAACTAACCCCAATTAACCAGAGTGAAGAGACAAGCGCGCGTAGCGCGCTTTTTTCTTTCCTATCCCTAACCAGCGAATATTAACTACGACAAGAAGGTCCACTCAATGGCAAGAGAGCGCTACAAAGGAATCGTCGTTTGTTTTCTTCGTTGCCTTGTAACGATCGGCGAACTTCGCCGCACACAGGTTGAATTTAAATAAAAGCTGGCCATAAACAATATTTTCGTTTGCGGTATATTTAATCAAATTTATGACGAAATTATTTATAGCACTCTAATACTCTATTTGGCTTTGGAAAAACTCAATTGATATCTTCTGAATTGTTTGCAGCGCCCTGTCAAACTTACGTTATGGTTTTTTTTATTATTATCACCAAATAAATATTTTGATAAAGTTTGTATTCAACTGGCTGTTTCAAAAATCTGTTAACGTTTTTAATTAGTTATTATTGATAACAATACTCAAGGTATGTAATAACTAATATTTAAGAGATTTTGATTTTGTGTTAATGATTAAACCATATTTCCGAATACTAATATTCTGACAAAAGACATCAAGAAGAAAATGTTGCTTGAATTGGCCCCATCTTTTAATATTCAGTTAAATGTTGGCGTTTTGGGTGATTTTAAAATTGGTTAAAGGTTTCGCACAATATTTTTACTGTATATTTCATTCCTATTTTGTAATACAACACAACTAAAAAATAGCGATATTATCTTATATCGAATATTGACTCGACTATAGAATTTAGGCGTGAAAATTAATCTGACAAAAGGATGAGCTGGTCTATGGCCGCCGCGTCAAAGGTTGCCCACCAACATGATTGTTTTATTTGTATCATGGCCTGCCGATATTCTGCTAGTGTTCGCGCGGGGAAGGAAACACACCGTTGACATGCCGCCGAGTGATCCTTCTTATCATATAGTATTGCCCAAATACATAATAAAAAGATAAAGACTGATGTACTATACTGCTAACGTGCTAACACTCCGTTGAGGTTATGTGTTGGTGTTATACCTAATTGTGCAACAACTGAAGCCAGATTATCAGAAAATGGCGCGTCGAAATGAGGATCCTTTATTGGCTAAATTTGTAACGTGCGCAGTTTTCCCTGCTGCTGTCTTGTTCGAGCATTTACGTTTCTCTGTTTTTTTTTGCTTAATATGTTGTACTGAAAGTATTTTCAAATACGAAAAGAAAGTTCGTGGCTTTAGCGGACATTATTTACCAGATGCGAGTTCAATTCACTACTATGGTCTCCAAAAAATATGGAAAGCCAAAGTGTGTGAACCATAAGCAATTTCCACCATCTCTGTCGGTAAAATCGACGACGCGTTTCGATCTGTCTGGATCTCGTCATATGCAGCCATATGACAGAGATGATATGGAAATTACTTTGCCTGCGTCTTATGAACCGTACTTGACGGGACGCAGCGGCAAGATGTTGTTCGTAGAAACTGCACCTGGTTCCAGGCAGGAGGCAGGAGGCTTTCCATAATTTTTGGAGACCATAGTAGTGAATTAAATTCGCATCTGGTAAATAACGTCCGCTAAAGCCACGAACTTTTTTTTCGTATTTTTAAAATGTGACGGACGTGAATTTGACAGATTGATATTTTCAAATGTCATTTAAATTACCCTTAACGCAACGCATTATTAAATTGGAATTTTAAAACCTATATCTGTTGTAAAGTCATCGGTACGGGTGGGCAAGAAATTGAATAGTCGATTAAACGCTTAATATTTTAGCAAATAACTGAATAATCGAAATAATCGATTATCGATATTTTCTGAAATATTAATCGATAAGTCGATTAATCGGTAATTTCTTAAAAGTGAATCGAATAATCGATTATTGTCGCCCACCCCTAATCCCATAATATTGTAGTAAGTGAAACTGAAGCTGTAGGTAGAATCATTATTGCTGATGCAAGACTGATGTTATTATAAAAAGAGGTAATAAATACTTTGGCTGAATCAGCAGATAAAAATTTATAATTTAGTTTTAATTTGTAAATATGGCTTTGATATTACCTTGGGATAGTCAGAATATAAGCAAGTGTTTTTGAACAACAGCTGCACTGATACTTCTATATTTTTTACTAGTTTCGTCCCTATTAGATTAATTTTTAAAAATAGCGATAACTCTGAAATACATGTATGGCAAAATTGCAGGCTCTCATCAACGCGTTTCTGTCGTCCGTTTAACATTCATTTTGCTCGTGAGACTCCTGAATTAACCGTTGCAAAAACAAAATTTGGATCATCGAATTAAAAATCTAAAACCCTTTTTTTACAACGAAGGAGCCCTTAATTTTCAAAATCATTTTTTAAAACGATTTAAGAACATACAAATGATTTTTATACATGATTTTTATCGTTAGTGATATATATAAATATAAATGATGAGCAAAAAATTCAACAATTATTTGTCTAAAACACGATATATTAAACGTGTAATACTTAATAACTTTTATGTCTTATTTCTGGTAAACCTTATTATGGCCAGCTTTCCTAGAAATTCGACCAGTGTGCGCCGGGTCCAAAGGTCACATGCCAGTATCATGCTAGTTTTCGCGCGGGGAAGGAGACATACCGTTGACGTGCCGCCGCGGAGAGTGAATCTTCTTATCGTAGTTAATATTCGCTGCCCTAACTAAGCAAAAATAACTAACTTTAATTAACCGAAGAAGCCCAATGAGACAAGCGCGCTACGCGCTTGACCAACCGTGCCTAATACAGAACCAAAATGAATCCAAACTAACAAAACACACGGATCTACTATGTCAATTTAAATAATTTATATAATATTTTCCATATAAAGAATTTCCGCGAAAAAAATTTTACATGTTTAAAGAGCAAATTACTAGCCAAATAGAATTATTATCTAATTTTCATCTCCATAACAGATTTCCGATTTCAAAACTACAAAACAAAAAATCCATTAATTAGGTACATTTTCGGAATAACACCATTTTATTAAATAATAGGTTTTTCTGGACCGGCCTATAGCCAAAAAAATAATGGGAAAATTATCCAAAGACAGGTTTTAGTTAAATTATGATATAAAAAAAGTCGAATTTTCTGGAAAACAAAACATTTACGCAGGAAAAAAAATGTTTGCCATTCTTGTGTAGAATCGTCCTATAGAACGATATTTTTTGAAGCCGATTTCCGCTAAAAGAAACTTGAGCCGCGATCATTGTGAAAAGATGCTTCATTTATAGTCAGGCAGGTGATTCATTGCGATCATTATACGTACGTTTGTCCAGAAATAGTATTCTTTTTAGTCGTTTGCGATTTATATTTTTTTCCTAGTTTTAATGCACCCGTGACTCATGTCTGAGACATCCTCACAACTGGTAATTGCGTAAATCCCACCCTTGTCCAGTGCCAAAGAGCCTTTAAAAAATTATTTATCCAAAATTACTTCCAATCCAAAAACATGAATTGCAGGCCAGATCTTGACAACTTATTAATTAATTTTAAATCCAATTTTACTGAAATAAGTGACACCATACATATGCGAAATTCAGCTATATCTGTAGCTGATCATAGTTACAGGATTGAAGACTTACAAACACAAAATGCGTTTTATTATTCGTGGGTATTTAATGAAAACATCCCTACGGGTGCATTCATGTGAAACATGTGAATTGTTTAGCAAACAATGTCAATCCATAGAAGTCAGTAATATTCTAGTAAATTTTAAAGCAATCGATCTTACAAAAGGCAATTTTGGGGGATTGTCTACACCCCCAGAAGCTTTCGTAATTTTTATTTATAATTTAGATATCATTTTTAATAAGGAATTTGAGAACATTTCCATAGGGGATCAGATTTCAAATACACTATTACATTTATTTGAAAATATGAAATTTGATCCTCCTTATGAAAATTTTCCCAACTATTTCTGTTAAAATTATTTATTAGATGTAAGATATTTTACACATTAAAATTTAGAAATAGAGATTTGAAATTTAATAAATCAAAAACAAAAATACGTAAATTAAGAAACTTGATGCATGTATAAACGGTAAATAAACTATTTGTTAATATTTTAAAAATATTTTTTATAATAAAGTTTAGATTTACCTACTTTTGTCTTGTGGCTACCAAAGTACCCAAATTTGGAGAGGCAAGTTCTTGCCGTTATTTTTTTAACGCTAAACCAATAATTGAAAGATTTTGATAAGACGTTGTAGATACCATAGGAAGTGACAATAAACACCTAATGTTCCGTAATTAAAACTGTGTAAATACCTTTAAAATGGCACCCAGTCGCCATCTTAAGAATTAGAACTAGGTATCACTTTCATGTCAAAATGTATTTTTTAGCCCTACCAGCTGTATCCCGCATGCGTTGCAATGGTGTGCAAAGGACATATAGTTTGTATTTTATTTATTTCATAGAAGTATTTTTAGATACACAATATTTTTTCTTGTTAGGTCTGGTGCGTATACAGATAAGTCTGATCGCTGCTCGACGCATGAGCAGGAGACAGATAGACACATAGACTGTCATTCATTTTAATATTTATATGTATAAAATATATAATACATATAATTATTTTTTTTAGTTTGGATTGGTCGTCCAATCAACTTTCGGCTTATTTTACTCCTTTGAACTGGTTCCGATACGTTATAATCAATTTTAATAGATTTGGTTAGTTTGAGTTAGTCGTCTATTCAACTTCGGTTAGTTTCACTTAATCTCAACTTATTTTACTTATTTGAGCCGGTTCCGATAGGCTATAATCAATTTTAATAGAATTGGTTAGTTTGGGTTAGTCGTCCTATCAACTTTCGGTTAGTTTCACTTATTTTAAACTTATTTTAATCATTTGAGTCGGTTCCGATACGTTTGCCACACTCTTAATATTATAACACAAATTGAATCATACCCGATTATACCAATTTTTCGTAACGCGGGACGAATATTTAAAAACCATGTGGTGACGCGGCCTTGAAAAATCGTTTTCATGAAACCAAAGAAGTATTCACTTCAAAAATCATTTATATTGCAATACTATTTCTGTTAATTTGTTTCACCGAATTTGATTTTTCTAGACTATAAATTAAAAATGTTTCTTTTGTGTGTGATAAAATAAAGCAAACAGAATATTTTCTTTTAATAAAGTTGTTCAATGACAGTTTGTGACAAGACGGGCTGCATTGTATTGGCTGGCAGGAACGCAAACTGGTGAGAGGAGTTTGATTACGAGGAGTGACGCCCCCGCCATTCCGAGTTGCCATGGGATATGGCACATCAAATCCCATCGTCCTCCTGTCCCCCAGGCTGGAGAACACCAAGGTACAAAGTCTGGAGCTGATCAATGACAGTTTGTGACAAGAGGGGATGCATTCTATTGGCTGGCAGGAACGTCAAACTGGTGAGAGGAGTTTGATTACGGGGAGTGACGCCCCCGCCATTCCGAGTTGCCATGGGATATGGCACATCAAATCCCATCGTCCTCCCCCAGGCTGGAGAACACCAAAGTACAAAGTCTGGAGCTGATCACTGGGGAGTGACCCAACAAACCCCATTTTTACCCCTGTCAGACTAGGGACCGCCAAAGGAATGAGTCTGAGCCCTAGGTGGTAGATGCCTAAGCCTACTCGCATCGTCCGGTGAAAGACCACCCCACCAGAATTGGGAAGCGCTAAGTGGTTTTCCCAAATCACGTTCCGCTTCCGCGCTGGTGGTTCCGGGTTCCACAGTAGGAATATATGGACATGATGGTGCTTCCAGGATCAAAATATTCCGGAAGTAAACTCCCCGGCCATTCGGATCTCCGGGCGCTGGGTGGCCCTGGGAGCCCTTCATTCCGCATTTCACAGACAGCAAAGATACCGAACCAATTTAGAATAGATTTCTGCAACATAAGAGGCCTAAATACAAACATAAATTCGGTACACCAACATCTACAAGCAAATAGACCACACATATTAGCCCTTACAGAAACACAAGTATGTTCTACAACAACAACAGTGAACTACCTCTATCCTGGTTACGACTTACATACCCGATTTTGATATAAGTTCGGAATATGCCTTTTTGTCCGAAGCGACCTTTCATGTCACCGCGAGGAAACACTCGAACCGAACAACCTTGACGTCATGTGGCTCAAGTTCACCACCAAGGGATTAACCAAGTTTATATGTTGTCTCTATCGCCCTCCGAGCGATAGAGCCTACCAAA
>JAEQML010062455.1:0-24379 GCA_016904865.1 Pissodes strobi | reverse complement strand
AACAGGGTGACTCGAATTCGAGTCTATGTATAGGGAACTCGAGAACCGTAAGAGCTACATGTCCGTCAAATTAGGGTAAAATTGCGCATTTAGGTGTCTAACAATATGCCGTTTAGAAAGTTTTAAAATTCCGAATATTTTCGGATATATCCGGAAAAAACCGAAACATTGAAAAATCGCTTTATTTCTTTCCTGAGCTTATTTAAAAACGGATTTCAAATTGAATTGCACTTTTGCATTGCCACTTTTTCACTCTATCCAATGGTGGTATTCAGTTTGGAATCCGTCGTTTCATCTTCATTAGCTTATGACTGCCACTAATTACTAGTTGACTGCCCTGGGACTGCCTGCGACTGCCAAGAAAATGTACATGTAATGTCAGTAGTGAAAGACCCCTTGGGGATGACTGTCGGAATGTACGGGATATTGGGCAATAAAACTTTACAATGCCCTGCCACAGGTAGTAAAGATCTTCCCAATCAAATCTTTAAAAGGAAAATTAAGACATTTCTTGCTAAAAACTCGTTTTAGACATTCAATGAATATTTTAATTCAAATTTTAATGCGTTGTGATTTATTAAGTTTCGTCGACAGTTTTTAACTATAGGTATTTACATTTAAGTTTTATGAAATTAGTTTTTAGGAATTTTACTTACCTTCAATTAGTTTTAGTTGAATGTTACTGTAATTTGTGACTATTTTAGAACACTTTTTTTTGTGTAGATGTATTGACGTGTGTAACACTTGTGACTGGCATGAATAAACTATTTGCCTTTGTATGCTAACTCTGGTTAGTTTTGGTTAATGTTGGTTAGACCGAGTTGATTTTGCTTAGTTTGGGATAATGTTGATTTGTGTTATTTTGCGCAAGCCTGGGCGAAATTATTTTAATTAGTTTTGGTTCGTTTAAGCCAGTAAGAGGTGGCGTTAAGGGTAGGGCGGATCATTTCGGTTAGTTTGAGTTAGTTTGGTTTAGCTTAGCATTGGTTACTTTTTTCGATTTGCCTAATTTTAGTTAGCTTCAAATAGTTTTGGTTAGTTTTAGTTAAGTACTTAGTTTTAGTTGGTTTTCTTTCAAATTGGTTATTTAGAATTTAGAGCCATTATTGGTTACTTTTAGTTCGTATGAGTTAGCTTCGGTCTATAATTTAGAACTCCCGGTATAAAATAAATACTTGTTGATATGGGTTTCGGCCATCAAAAAACTGTTTAAAATGCGCATTTTTATCGAATTTGATATTTAGTGTCATTTTCCTAAATTTTGGTAGAACTGGCTTTTGTACCTTAGCAGAGATTAGTATTTACATGTTATTTACAGGTAGCTGATTTTTTAATAGACACAGTTTCATTTAAGTATCAATTCATCAATTTTATGGACATACATCCTACATATTATTATTATTGTAATAAAAATAATATGAAAATCTGGTACTTTTTTAAATAGAATAATAAAATTTTATTTAAGAAACTAAAGGAACAGCATAAACATGATAAAAAACTATAAACAACAATCAATAACAATAATACTAATAATTAATATTTCGTTAGACAGCCATTCTTTTCAATAATAGACTCTAATCTGCGTGACATTGAAGTTACTAAAGAATTGCTATATTCTAGAGTCATGCAGTTCTGCCATTCTTCCTGAATTTTTTCCCATACTACCTCCCTGTTTTCTGGGAAAAGTCATTATTCTCGTTCATTTTTCGCACTATTAGACCCCAAACGTTTTCCATTGGGTTAATGTCCGGACTTCGAGAAGGCCATGGTAAGATTCTTGTTTGCCTCTCCGCCAACCATTATGTTACTCTCCTGGCTGTGTGAACGGGACAGTTGTCGTGCTGGTAAATGAAACTGTTTTCATGATATACGGCAGATACAGAAGGTAGCATAACATGTTCTAGTATGTTAATATATGAGTCCTTGTTAAATCTTCCTTCTATTCGAGTACAAACACCAATACCACGAGCAGCCCCCAACCAGCCCCAGACATTCACCGAAAAACGTCCTTCCTTTTTAACATTATTGGTGTATTTCTCATCATATCGGGTATTTGGAGGCCTATATACCTATATTATTCTTCCACTATAACTTGATTGGAACGTTTTTTCGTCAGTAAAACTACGTTTTCCCTAAAAACTATATCGTTTAAACAATATTGCAAACTAAAGCCCACCCTTTGTTCGCGATTATGTCCGGTCAAAAAAGATTTTTTGGCTGCAGGGTGATTTTCTAAATTTGACTTTTTTAAGCGTCGTCTTGCTGTTCTCACTGAGCCCGGAATAGTATATTTCATTACCAGTCCGGAAACTAGGCTTTTCCGGTGCACGCACGACAGTTTCTGGTGTGAGGCGTAGCCGAACACCGAAAGTCGAGCAAGCACAGGAAAAGCTGTTTCTGGACGTGTAATGAACGATATTTTTCATAATATCTCCCTGAAATCAAGACATAAACATAAAATTATTATAATTTTACGTATTCAAAATCATTTCATAATACATTTTGTATTCAAATGAAAGCAAACGTCAAACTTGCAAGACAAGCAAGACAGGTATTTATCTAATATTCATCAAGCGTTGCTATGGAAATGTGTTTGTATGCTTTGTTGTAATTGAATAGGCAGCTAATTTTGAAGTAATTGTGACAAGTAATGCCAGAATAAATAAAATAATTTTACTTAAAATTAGACTATTGACGCTAAAATATACTAAATTAATCTTGTAGACTGCATCGTTGTATAATTTTAACCCAATTTATTATACTTTATGCTTATTCTGTGACTAAATAACTGCAAATTTAGCATTTAAAATCAGGGAGCGGGAAAATTTTTCCCGCGCCCAGACCGAAAAGACTAGTTTTCAGAGAGGTATTATGAAAAGTTCGTTTCGTGCTTAGCATTAAAAGCCGATTTAAATGGATTATTTTCTATGAAATTAATCACATTCCTATCTTCTTTATCTGTACTAATTTGTCTCCGCCCTGTCCCAATTTTCCGTTGGTGTGATTCTCTTTGAGTCCATTTCTTCTTTACATCATGTATGGTACTTTTTGGTATGCCAAATCTCTGTGCTATTCTTCTAACGCTCCGGCCATTTTCATCCAGCAACATAATTTGACTTTTTTGGCTTACCGTTAAGTGAGGCATTTGGGATTTTAAGTATATAGTTGTTAATAATTATTGTATTTGTTCAATTTTACCTCAAATGTCTCTTTCACATTTGACTATGTCAGAATACTTGACGTGGTTTACCTGTTTAAGGTAGGCAAATAGGTAAAAGTCATTCTTACAAACATGTAAATCGGTGTCCGATTTTTTTTTGGCCGCAACTGTACACTGGCGTTTAAAAAAAACTAGGACATTCAAGGTCATTTAAAAAATTGAAATGTCAAAAATTACGTAGCTTAACATTTTGACGTGACAATGACATCACAATACAGGGTACGTAAACTGGTGAAGAAAACCGTTAGTTTCCTAATTACAAAAAATATATATATAGTAATAATTTACCTAAAGTACAAAACATACCTAAGATGTTTATCTTGTTTAAACAAATATTTAACTACAAGTAGACCATATTTTATTTAATAAACATTTCAATGGCCAACCATTGCAAATTTATTTATTTATTTATTGACGGCAGTGCCATTTTTTAACATTAAGACAAAAGTATAAACAAGCCTAAATCTAACATGTGTATGCTATAAATGAGGCAACATCCTCACATGCACTAACAGATGAACAGAAAATAGAAAGTAAAGAGGTAACAATAACATTTCAAAGAACTTACAAACTATTCATATAAAAAAAATCCACAAATCAAGCTATTCACAGAATGAGACAAAGTAAGGCATACTACAATCAGAGTCTCTACAATCCAGCAAGGTTCACCCGAAACAATTGCATTTCAAAATGCTTAAGTGGACAGAAAAAATATAGGAGAGGACGTTGGTTAGCAAGGGACATTGACCTGGAAACAAAAGAATTTTTTGCTTCAGTTATTTTTTCAATCAGGTCATCTGCATTTCTTGGTCGAAAATTCTTCGAATATATTTTTTTCGTAATAAAGCCCCAAACATTCTCTATGGGATTGAGATCCGAGCTCTTTGAGGGCCACGGTAGAACATCAATTTGGCTTTCTCGTAAAAATTTTTTAACTAACAGTTATCCGAAAAAAAAAATCAGACGGTAATTTTGTAACCAAATTAAAAATATAATATTTAATTTTACATGCTGAAATGTGAAATTTTCCTCAAATAAATTTGTCACCGATGGAAGCATGACGTTCTCCAAGATATTTTTATACACATTAGCCGTTAGTCTATCTTGAACA
The DNA here is from genome assembly GCA_016904865.1 of Pissodes strobi. NCBI lineage: Eukaryota > Metazoa > Arthropoda > Insecta > Coleoptera > Curculionidae > Pissodes > Pissodes strobi. The sequence continues at coordinate 20,048 of JAEQML010062455.1, read as the reverse complement.
ATGAGACAGACTCCACGATCTCTTGAACTTATCCATGCCCAGACGTTTACAGAAAAGTACCCAGTTCTATTGATAATATTCACGTATCTCTCACTGTAGCGCGCTCTAGGACTGTAAACTCGCAAACGGCCATCATGGTAAGACTTTAAAAGTTTTTTCGTCTGACAAAATTACATTTTGCCAGATGTTGTCCTGTCCTAGATAATGTTGCGCAAATTCCAGCCTAGCGGTTTTATTAACTGGAGTTAAAAAAAATTGTTAGCTGTACAATAATTTCGCAGTTTCGTCTTCCTGATTCTGCGGCGCGCTGTGATAATAAAACCAGGAAATTGGGATTCATCTTTTGCTTTTACTGCAGTATCAAATGGATTTTCTCTAAGAAAATTAGCTAAACGATTATCATCTTCTTCAGTTGATATTCTGCTTCGTCCCGAACCTTGTTTCCGTCTAATTGAACCGTCTGCGTCTGTCTCGTCTCGTCTCTTTGTAATTTCTTTTTGGCCAGAAGAACTGTATTTTTATCTATTCCTAATTCATTTGCGATGGTTCGTATTGCTTCACCATCCAATATTCTCGTAATCAAAATGGCCTTTTGATTTTCTGTTAGTCGAGGCATCGTATTTAAATTTTAAGAAATTATAATAATTACGAATGTCACTGTGACATGTAACATACACACAAGTGACACATTTCAAATTATCTGGTATAATTGTTATAAATAAAACAAATTATGCCTTAGGGTGGATTTTCATGCGTCCGATATCCGACGACACGATGATCCGACGGAGCTCCTATTGGTCAGAATGTTTTGGCGCCAATTATTATCCGAATATTTTTAAAATCATCCGATGTCGTATGCAGTTAAAATTATTTTAACTTTTGTCCGATATCGTGTGTTTCTTAACCTCACTTTTTATTTGTTTTGTTTATTTATATAATGTGTTATATGTATCCCGTCTGCGTCTGCTACTACATATTAACAAATCAATCTAAGTAAAAAATTTTGGGTTCCGAATACTTATAAAAATCGAGCACAGCAAAATGCTTTACATAATTTATAAAAGGAAATGAGACTGTAACCAGAGGTGCCAACTGCTCTGACCCGTTTTCCCCACAAAAACTTGCGCGATTCCCCACAATTCCCCACATCCCTCATGATTTTTTAGGTTTGTCAGATTTGGACTATTTGGAGTATGTAATGAAAATAATGGCAACATGGTTTCGGGTCTATTCATTAAAATAGCAAAAAATAAATTAAAAATGGTTTACTTAGTTATATCACGATACTGTAGGTGTATCGTGAGTTATATGAATGAAAAAAATCACGTGAAAATATGAAGGATGTAGCTTTTTCTGTCGATAATTTACAGTTACAAGATCCCCACAGTGCTTATATCCCCACAAAATCCCCACACCCGTGGAAATTCCCCACGTTTTGGGGAATTCCCCACAGATTGGCAACCCTGACTGTAACCCATCAGGACAGATGTTTGTACTATTTGAGGATTGGTAGGGAGAATTTCAAAATCTACTAATGTTATTAATATATTAATTAATTTTAACCCGTACCAATCGTGTGCATGAATCGATTTTTGCTGGCGAGTGATTTGCCATTGTATAAGGATTATATAAACAATGGATTTACACTTATATTAAGGTAATTTCAGTTTAGTACGAAGGACAAGATCATGGTACATTTGTCGGTTAAAACTTATTTTTGGGTCCCTCTAATGTCAATCCAACCAATAGGAAGACGAATATTGTAACCAATAGAAACACTGTCGGATCATCGTAGCGTCGGATATCGGACGCATGAGAATCCACCTTAATTCACACTTCAATTTTATGAGATGACCTTGAATGTCCTAGTTTTTTTTTGATGGCCAGTGAACATGAATCGCAAAATTTAGCATGCGCCCATGTAGCAAACAATTAGGCCAGGGGTAATTCTTTAATAAACGGTCGCTGATTTATAACGCCCTGTATAATATAAATATTGGTTAATATAGGTTTGCGCCATCAAAAAACAATTTAAAATGCGTATTTGTATCGAATTTAACAGTTTAAAGTACAAAAATCGCAAAATTTAACGTGCGCCCATATAGTAAACTGTTACCAGGAAATATATCCAATATATCGATGTATCGTTGCCATCCCTAAAACTTAAGCTGCATTTACATTACTTACGTCTGGAGACTATTCCATAACTCTCAGCATCATGCCTAAATTCACTTTTTACAGGCCCTCCATTCGCTACGGGGGCTCAAGAAAAGGAAACTAACCAGGTGCTAACCCAAACTAACCCAAGACATACTCAAAATCAAGAAAAAAAACTATTTAGAAATATGACCTTAAAAAAAATAAAAAGAAACCGATGGGGTTTGAACTCGCGTTACCGAAGTAAAGGCTAACGATGCAAACCTCTAGACCATCAGGGGCATACAAACGGTTTGTTACATCACGAAGTACATGAAAACAGCTGACTGCTGAGAGTTATGGGATAGTCGCCAGACATAACTATTTACATTCAATTTGAAGTCAAATTCAAGCTGAAATTTGCCTGCTTGTCATATGGTGACAGCACGTAGCATTTACATTGGACAAAATTCGAAGTTGATTTTGAAGTGCACTTTGAATTTTGTTAAGCTGCTTGCCAAACGCAAGCAGAAAATAAATTTGTAGGTTAGACTATTTTTGTTTATCTTAATAGTCTTAATGTTGCTTTGTTTAGGTTAGGTCTAATTTATTGTTTTTGTTCTTGTTCACCTTACCAGGGTCTCACCCCAACAAGGGTTTGGCTTTGCTGCAAGGCAATTCGCCAGTACGATTTGAGGGGACCTCCAATAAGTCGGGCCTGTGCCCCTGGAGATTCCCGAGCTTTGCACAAATATAAGCTATTGAATTGCACAGACAGAAATGGTCCCACAGGGACATCCTGTCCCTCCCGGTCTGGATACCGGCGTGAATGGGTATTTCTTCTGGCTATAAACTATGAAATGCACAAAATTGTTTCTGGCTAATGAACTGCACGGCTAGTGTCTTATGCAAAGGAGCTTCACACAATGCAGATATAATCAGTTGCTGTCAGAGAGACATCCCATCTCCGCAGGGACTATGCCCCGATCTCCTTCAGATCACGTAATCACGTGCAGGAATTTGGAAGAATCTTCGTACGAATCGACCCTACATTAAGCGACCCACCCCAAACACTGTCCTAACCGGCCACGACTTCCCTTTTCGAACCGATGGGGCCCCCAACGCTTTCTGCCGTGAATCACGTGCACTTCCCGTGCAAAGTCAGGTTAGAAAACCAGGCTTCCTTCCCACGCCCGAACACCACCAACTCCAAAACGGAAGTGAGGTCTAATTTATCTATGGATTTCACAAATTTCAATTTTGTGTTAGAATAAACTAACATTTGTATCAAACAATTCGCACACATATAAAATGGACTTTGAAGGGCCCCAGTTTGATGAAAATGATTTTTTTGAAGGCACTGTAATTGAAAAAAACGATTTCAGCTAGGAATTGTTCTTAAAAATGATTTGTTATTATCTGCCAATTTACAGCACACAAAATAAAACATTCCATACGTATAATTACGTAACCTAAAAATTCGTTCAATGTAAATGACATATTTGCGAATTGCACTTTGACTTGGACTTCAAATTGAATGTAAATGCAGCTTTAAACCGGACCGGAGTACCCAAAAACAAAGGAAGATTTCCCTTGTAAAGGGTAGTTCATACAGCAACGAAATACGAATCACGAATTTTAACGCCATTGGTCAGATTAATTGACAGGTGCATAATTTAAGATTTTACGAATTCGTGAAATTTAAAATCTACGGCGCGGGAAAGTGAGAAAAGCGTCTGTAGACCCGATATAATAGCTTCGTTCGCGGAAGCGATCCTCGACTAATCCCTGATAAATCTGCAACAAATACCTGATTGCTGACTACGCGCGCGCGGTTGGAAACAGATCCGAGATTGACAACTCTCCGCGAACGCGTTGTGATGACGTTTTGAACCCAGGATAGTTTTGAATTACACGACTAAGTTTTGGCGGTAAACCACCGCAGTAAAATCCAGGGCATATAAAAGTTTATGAAATATTTCAGTTTTGTATATGTATTACTGCTTTAGATCAAATAGATTTATAATGAGCAGTGACAGGGACGGCTCGTCATAAGGAGCCATGGCACTACCGCGCGACTCTTAATATTTCGAATTTAACTGCCAAAGATATTTTTTTATTGAAGTGAAAACTTCTTTAGGCGCGTTTTGCGTTTTTACCTGGGTATTGAATTAAATTGAACCGTCACGTGTCACTCTCGGATATGTATGTAACGCTTTCATAATATTAATTATTTTGTGTGTGTTGAATGAGATTGGGCTGTCAACACAGCTATAAAGTCCAATGAGCTGGATATGAAAAGCAACTAAGTAGGATTACACTGAGTACAGTTCTCGTATATAAATAAACGTAATTTAACACTACTATAACTATATAAAAAAATGTATAATGTATAATGCACGAAATAGGGGGATATTTTGTGGTATAATGTAGGCACATAGTCATACATATATGACCCATATACACATAAACCTAAAGTTGACTTGAACTGCCTCGAACGAACGATAATTTGTCAACAAACGCAATACGCATGTACCTGGCAATTAGTCCACGCATTTATCCGCTGATTGTTCTGATCGATCCCGGACCGGTCCTAGACTTGTCCAAGCGCTTCCGCGAACGACGGATTTTTTGTCAGAGTCCGGTACTTTTTGTACCGCGAACGTTCATATTCAAGGTGCGCGGGCGCGCCAGTCATGGATTAGTCAGGGATCACTTCCGCGAACAAAGCTAATTTTCGATACCGACTCAAGCGCCATCTAGTGCCGATGGCGTTGACTCAAGCGATTGCATTCGCGCTATGTCTTCGTGATGCAATCGATTTGCAGTATAAGGCGTGGTGGTCCAGAGGACTAGATGGTTAGGTCTGAACTCGGCAGCGGCAGTTATCGGCGCCGGCGGCTCGGGTTCAAACCCCGTTGTTTTCTTTTTATTTTTTTAAGGTTAAGTTTCTAAACAGTTTTTTTCTTGATTTTGGGTATGCCTGGGGTTAGTTTGGGTTAGCACCTGGTTAGCTTCCTTTTCTTGAGCCCCCGTAGCGAGCGCAGCGAGCGAAGGGCCATGCGAAAAGTGGTATTATTTATTGTAATACGTGCCCGTACTTTGGATGCACTTTTTTAAAAATAAAAACCAGGATATATTTAACAAAAGCCGTATTATAGTCGATATACAGTAGCTTGCATGTGTTTCCGCGAATACAATCACAAAGAATCCCCCTTTTTTGTGAATATATTCCACGCAAGGCTACCTATATAATATAGGTGGCCTTTGGTATCGAAAATTTGGTCGGGTCGCTCGACTCTTGTGAAAGTGAGTTCATTTCAAGATTTTACGATATTCGTGAAAAATTTCGATTTGACAGTTTGCATCTGGTTTTGGTATTTATATTCCGGATTTAGACTTCAAATACTCCTCCATCAGGCTACCTAATAATATATGTATTTGCACAGCGGAGACTATAGCTATATATGAGGCTGTAAAGACTATTTTAAGAAAGGGTATACAGAGGGCAATAATATTGACTGATTCCTTGAGTGCCATAGAAAAAATAAACAAAACAAAAATAAGCCCCAAAAACGATCATATCACTATTCGCAATTTCGCACTAAGCAATTTGGCATATGATAGTGGTGTGGAAATATTGATGGCATGGATTCCAGGCCATGCCCAGATTGTGAGAAATGAGGTTGTAGATAGGTTGGCTAAGATAGGAAGGGATCTCAACATACCAATGAATATTGAAATTGGTAGTCAGGAAATTATACCAATTATGAAAAAAAAAAAAATCTTGACGAACATAGTGAAGCATGGAAGGCCTCACTGAGAAACAAGGGAAGATCTTATGCAGAGATTGTTTGTGAGTTCCCCAAGGGCAAATGGTTTAACAAATTTGATTTTACTCACCGAAGACATATAACCAACATAATTAGAATGCGCACCGGACATTGTTTGTCCGGGCAACATTTGCATAGAATCGGTATTAAGAATGACCCATATTGTGATTGTGGAGAAACTGAGGACCTTGAACATACTTTTCTGGAATGTCCCATTAATATGATACCGGGTCTGTGTATGTATGAAGAGTTACAAAAGCATGGTCTATTGGTTCCCCTGAATTTTAAGACAGTTTTGGGTAACCTTAATGAGCAAGTGATAAAGCTCATTGTTAGATTTATAAACTATAATAAGAATAAAATATAATAGTGTATTTATTTTTAGATCAACTCATCAAACCTCTGATTTCCACTGTATACTCCTGTGACTTGTGTGGCATTTCTTTATGTTGTGAACGTCCACATTAACCCTCATCTTAAAGTATTTGCAGCATTAACTGAGCATAACTGCATAGCACTTGTTGGGTTTTTAGGTTAGAATAATTTAGTTTTGATTTGTTTTCGTTAGAAAAAATTTTTCGTATGCATGATGTTTGATTCGTCGGATTCGCCCATATTTATTTACCTATGATGTGAAGAGTTTTATGTAAATAAGATATTTTTTGTTTTTATAATTATTATAAGATGAGCCTTTATGACAACCGGCAGCTAAATATCTTAAAATAAAATATGAAAATAATAATCATAGATAAAACACTAAAAAAAAAATAATAATGAACTACGGTTGATATTGACGCTCTACTGGACCAATAATATTAACGACTGGTGATAAAAGTTTTATCTGAAAGTATACATATTATTATATCTAAGTGTAAGAGATAACATCTCTGGTGCTGAAATTGGCTCTCGGGTGTGGTCTCTTTTTTTGTATATGGAGAAATCTTTTTCCACAAGAAAACAGAAGTCTTTGAAAGACAAATTATGCTAGTTCCTAAATATTTTCTCATAATTACCCTAATTTTATGCATGAAATTATAAGATGCTCCATGCGACCACCGTTGCTTAAAGATTTCACAGATACCAATAATAGACCTATTATTCTTTTTTGTCGCATCTTAAGCAACAAGTAAGCTCCTATTACCCGTCTACGTCTATGTCGGCAATAAAATCCATTCATATTAGAATATTAATTATTAATTTTGAAAAACACAAAAAGGAAACACAACCCTCCTAACCTATCGTCAAACGTAAACACAAAATATCCGAATATCCCCTTTTGTGAACGTAAATGTCACAGTGAAAATTTGAAATTTAAACGTCTACGAATTTGGTCTTCGTACTCTTCGTATGAAATGGTCACTTTTCACGAATTCGTAAAAACAACGATTCGTGATTCGTTGCTATATGAACTCTAAAAAAAATTATATATCGATATATCGTATCATATGATATATTGAATCAATATTCGAAACAAAATTATTGATATATTAGATATATCGATATACTTATTTAATACGCAAAAAGTTTAAATCAAACGCTGTTTCATCCACATCGGAATGTTTAAGCAGCAAATTGGCAACTAACAGGTTTAGCGGTATTGCCAGCATTTCGCACGCGAATTGCATGGAGCTGGAGCAGTTTTTTTATACTTTCGTAAAGTATTTCCAAATCTCACTTCTAGGGGGCTCTATCATAAACATTATTTAAAATTAAAACCACTACGCTTATTAGGTTTGTTCTAGCAGCGATTTAAACCCAAACCAAATCATAGCCAGCGGAGTTTGCGCATTGCAATATAATCGACACTTAAATCGCTATGCGCAAACTCCGCTGGCTTGGATTTGGTTTGGTTTGGGTCTAAATCGCTGCTAGAACAAACCTATTATTCAATCTAATGCTGTTAACACATTGGAGCGTTGCTTTGCTGTTCGTTTGCGTTGCTACCCGCTCACTGGAAACGTTCCTCAAGGCACGCCACACGAATAAATGATCTGAAATATTTGCATCGGCAGCGTGCAGCGTTTCATCAATTCGCGCCCTTAAAGAAAACTGATATTCTTTTCATACGCCTCCACACAAAACATGTCTGTATTCGCGACAAGGGGCTTCCTTTTTATTTTTTTAATTTACCGACCGACGAGGGGAAACGTTCGTTCGCATTGTTGACCCTTCGCGGCCATTAGCGCCGTCACAAAGTCGCTGGAAATGACCGTCCACACCTGCGAACGAATGGGGGCGACTTCTCAACGAATGGAAACCTTCTTTCCAATGACAGCGGCTTAATACAAATACATTTTTTTTTCTTTTATTAACTGCGGTCGGAAAATTCCATATACGTAAAAAAAAATATATAGATAACATTACATTTAAACAATAAGTGGATTGTGAAGCCAAAGAGTGAGATAGATATACAATTTTTTCTTCAAACGTCAGCAAATCCGTCATTACTCGACTGTGTAGGCGGCCGTGAAGTTTCGTTTTTCCTCCGCCGGAGCTTTACTTTTCACTTTTCCGCCGGCGGAGGTAAAAGTGTTGTCATAGCAACATAGATACAATACAAACAGACAACAAAATAAGCGTCAACAACTCAAGATTTATTAAACTACAATTTCTATTTATCACTCAATTTGTGACTGCATTTCAAAAAATCACTAATTTAGGAACAAATTGGTTATTATTTAATCGAATTTACTCAATAACTGCTTATCAATACGGAATTAAAACGCAATCGGAGACGCCATCTTTAAAAAATAATTATTGTTGACAGTGTCCACTGACAGCTTTATGTTACAATTCACCGACACCGGTCTAAGCAAGGCCACCTACGACCGTGGTCTAAGTCGCCTTGCGAACCCATTTATCGTTAATAATAATTAGATATTATTACTATTAAGAGAGGTTTTTGTGTAAAATTAGTGTTTTATAAGATAACACTTACGTGAGTATTGACAATGCAATTCATTCAGCGAGCTCCACTCGGTATATAGCCAGAGATTGAGGTGACCATGAAACAAAAATATTAACGAATTACTGTATTGACTGATCAATGATAAAAATAAAGTGTACTCACCGGGGAACCTCTGTCCCCTTGCTTCATCCAATAACCATCAATTTACACAATACTGTATTATTATATAATGTTAGACATATACCTTCTTTCTTCGACGACTAGCTAGTGTCACCTGAAATAGTTTGGGCTACCCCAGACGCTCCACTGCCGCTAAACAGTAAGCATCTCAACACCCGGAAACTAAGATAACATATATCGAGATCTTAGAACCCAAGTGTGCCAATCGAGGTGACAGGTGAGGGCCCTTCTAACTCACTAGTACCAACTCGAAGGCATCCGCGCGAAAGGGCATCCCGGTCATTGCTAAACAATCGACCACAACTTGGTAATACCTTGCCCAACGGCAATAAACTCTGGTATACCATCAAAACTCCTGCCATGGACTTTAATAACAACATAAACTATTATTCACATGTCGACATGATTTCACACAAAACAACCACACATAGGTAAACTATGACCACTCTATATACATGGGTCTTAATCAGCCAAAGTGCCAGCACTCACTGGCCTCACTGCACTGCCTTAGTTCGTGTTTTAGGTCTCTCCCAATCTCTGGATCATATTATTTGTTTATGTTAGAGTATCAGATTTCAAGGGTATACTGGGTATAAGTAAATATCACGGACGGTTGGGTAGCATTTTAAGTAATACAGGATGTTCATAAAAATATGTTTATTAAATATTTTAACTAATATTAGTATATTTTACATTCGGCCAACCTGAGAAAAGTTGCGTCCTCGCAACTCCAATCTGAGTCAGATGGAAAAGGAACGCCATCTTCCCCCCTGTCGCTTTGGGTATCACCTGAAACTCCTCCAGGCGGTATTCATGGCTTCATTCGGCCCGCTGCGATAACATAGTCGTATTTCTTAGTGGAACTTCAAGTAGAATGGGTGGGGTATGTCTTGTACTCTGTATCTGTCATTAGACAATACCTCTATTATGACCATGGGACACCATCCTACTTGGAATTTAGCTTCTTACGTTGATCTTCGAGATTTGCTCATTACCTAATAATAGGTCTCCAACTTGGTACTTTTTCGCAGGTTTACGATGTTTATCAAATCGTCTTTTCTGTTCTAGTCAATTTTCCTCGATCGTATCTGAAGTTTAATTTCTAATTGTATCAATATCTCCATTGATTCGAGACAAGTTTAATTCTGCTGATATTAGTGCGTCACTTGTAGTGCGTGGATGGTAACCCATTAGTAACTGATTTGGAGATTTTTCTGGTAGTTTGATGGACAGTATTTAAGAAAGAAAAGAAATAAGAATTTCTTGAAATTAAAGTAGAGCGTCGTGAGAATGAAATTACGTTAGATCAGAGGTCATATTTAAAACTCTTTTAAATAAATTTAATATGACTGATTGTAAGCCTGTTACATCATTGCCAAATAAGTTAAATTATACTGAATTCAATTGTCAATTCTAATTAAAATATTGACGCACCTTATCGAAACTTAATAGGTTGCTTAATGTACTTGATGACGGCCAGACATTTATGTACAGCCCCTAATTTATTAAGTAAATATCAAAATGAAAATAATAGAGAATTATGGCAATGCCTTAAACGTATTTTAAGATCTGTAAAAGGTACATTAGAACTTAAGTTAGTATATAAAAGGATATTTTATTTCATAAATTGAAAATCGCATAATATGCTGGAATACAAAACAACAAAATTCTTTAGTCTTTAGCAGCTTGATCCACAGAGGCTGAATACACTGTTTGAAGGCGTACTAGAAGCCTGATGGATTAAATATCTAAAGATATTAACTCAAATATAATAGAATAATATATGAAGACAGTGACGGTTGTAAATAGCCAACAACCCTGTTTTTCACAAACGTTTAAAACGCATTGACATGAAGCATCATTCCACAAGGGATCAAATCATTAACAATGTAGCGATTCTGAAATATACTTCAACATACAACCAATTGACAGATGTCCTGACAAAACAGCTACCTTCACCAAAGTCTCAAGAGCGACGCGAAGTCGCAAAATAGGCACAGACAAAGCTCACCATGCTTCTAATACAAATGAAGATAATAATGATGTTAATAATTAACACAACAAATGTTGGACCATAATTATTATTAGATGTCAAGCTAATATTTATTTTTTATTTGGTTCTTGATATAAGCTTGATTTCGATAGCCAATGAAAACAAGTGTACACGTGTTTTTCGATTCCCTTTTCACTGTTTTATAGTTTGCAACCAAAAATAATCAGTCTAATTTTTTTAGGCGACTTCCTCATTTTAAAAATCTTCTTTATAAGTGAAGTTTTATTTTAACCCTTTTGAGCAGTAGTATTGAATACACTCTATATTTTTAGTAATACAAAAAGGAGAAGATAAGAGTACCATGTTACATTAAGATAATACGTTCCCATTTGAATAAGAGTGCTAAGATAGGCAGGAACTAATAATCATGAACGTATATCGACATTATCGACTAATATAGTTTCTTAGTCTTTGTAGGTACTCGTTAACCGCCATCAGTAAATTAATGAAACAGCTCTTCGGCTTATTAAGTTTACAGTTGCTTTATTTGTGAATGCCCTTTTTTCTATAAATCTAATAGAGCCAATAAGTTTAAACGAAAACAATTTTTTACATCAATCTATTTTTTTAACAAAATTTAGAACCAGATATTGATAATAAATTAAAAGTTAATTTAAAAAAATATTAGACTTGACTTGATCATTGCAATCGCGAAGAGAAAGATCAAATAAATAAACTCTGCTATGAATTCAGAGATATATTTCATTGTGAAGGTATGCCCCTAACCTTTACAAACACTGCAGAACATGAAATAAAATTAACAGACGAAACTCCAACGTAAACTAAGTTATAGATACCCTGAAAAACATCACGAAGAAGATACAACTCAAGTTTCGAAGTTATTAGAACAAAATATTATTCAAACATCTAATTCACCTTATATGGATAGTACCAAAGAAAATTGACAAATCCGGCAATCCGAAATGAATTATCGAAAATTAAATTCAAAAAACGGTAGATTCAAAATTACCAATTCCCCCAATTAATGAAATTTTAGTCAACCTAGGTAAAGCGCAATATTTCACTATATGCTTGATTTAGCTAACGGATTTCACCAAATGCAAATGAATGGAAACGATATTCCTAAAACTGCCTTTAGTACCGATTTACGACATTACAAATTTTTACCGATGCCCCAGCAACATTTGCAAGAACAACGAATAACATTTTACGTGGCTTACAAAATTAAACATGTTTTGTTTACATAGACGACATAATTATATTTAGTACAAGTCTCCAAGAATATATTGCAAAACTAAAGAAAGTATTTTCAAGATTACGCGACTCTAAATTGAAGATTCCTCTTGATAATTTAGAATTTTAAGGAAAGAGATCCAATATTTAATACACATTGTAAGCAAGACGGAATTAAACCTAATCCTGATAAATATTTTCCAATTCTAAAAAGCACAAAAGAAGTAACATCTTTTCTCAGATTAATTGGATATTAAGACAATTTATAGAAGATTTTTCTAAATTAACAAAACCAATGATTCGTTGTTTAAAGAAAGAAGAAATACATTAAAAAGAATCATACACCAGAACTTATAAATGCATTTAAACATTGTAAACAATTGTTAATAAATGCACCTATACTTCAATATCCAGATTTTTCAAACCTATTCGTCGTAACTACAGATGCAAGTAAATATGCCCTCGGCACCTTATTATCTCAAGAAACAATTAATTCTCCATAACAAACCTATAGCATTTGCCTCACGAAACTTAAAATGAAACGGAAACTAAATATTCAGAAATTGGAAAAGAGTTTTAGCAATCGTATGGGCTTCCGAATATTTTAGACCATATCTGATTCTATTCGGCCCTCGGCCGTAAATATTATATTTACACAGATCATAGACCACTAATTAGTTTAGATTTCAATCTAAAAGAACCAAACTCTAAGTTAAAAAGATGGCAATTAAAATTAGAAGAATTTGATTATCAGTTAATCTTGACATAGCATTATATACAGTAGTTTCATCGTTCTAATGGAATAAATTATTTAGTTTGTCAATCATTAAAATTTGATTACATTTTTCATTTGCCTTGCGACAACTTTCTGGATTAAAATTTGGGACCACATTATATCGAGGGATAAAAAATTCTCGTGAAATATTGGTCTGATTGTCCATGACCTTTAACAAGTATTTTACGACTTCAGTCAACATTGAACTATCTTGCGTTGTAGAAGATGATTCTGCTAATGATTCATTACAGTAGAGACCTCGCTAGTGTCAGGCATAACTACATCTTCCTCATGATGAAAATATATGACATTATTATTTTTTAAGAAGAAAATCACAACATGTAGACACTGACTATACAACCACAGTTTGTACGAGCTCATACGCCATTCGCCACATAATTATAAACCTATCTAAGAGCAAAAGGTTTTATTATTTAAATATTTTTAAATTAAATTAAGTTAAACTAGTTTAGGTTAAATGATTTTATTATTATTATTTTTTTATATAAACTTATAGACCATACACACATTCATACATACATATGTAGGTATTACAATTTGTAGCAAACAACGCATGTTCCCGCAAAACCGCTATTAGAGATTTCGCTATCCATTTACCTTACCTTTTTTTTTAATTAGGGCAAATTAATCCAATCACAAATTTATATTAAGCACCACACTAGTCTTAAAATTGTCACAGTTAATTATTATCAAACAATAATATTATCACAAAATAAAAATAATTCAATCAGTCAACTTTAGTGTCACTAAATATTTATTTTTCAAAAAGCATAGTACGATTAATAAGTGCACACGAAACAAATTTATTTATGCATCACAACACGTAACCGATAAGCGCTAAAAACGTCGGGCCAAATATTTCTCGTACTTCTTTCTCATATTATCATCGAAATCGATACTTAACTTGACCTTCTAGCTCATAACATGTTCAATATTTATCGCTCTAAATTCCTCTTAAAATTTAGTTTCACTCCGAAGAAAAAACATTGAGCATAATATAACAGTTCTCCACTTATTCATTCAGGTATAAATCCCAAAACTTAAGTATCGAATTTCAACGTTCGAAGCATTTTTAGTATCGTTTGTTTACATAAGAAAATATGCCCGAAGTACGGTGCGGTATGATATGAACCGGGGTACAGGGTGTAACCATATAGATAATAAAAAATACAATTATATTAACGTTAAGCTATTTTGACTTTCCGATTTTTTTTATAAGAACTCGTGAGTGAATTGATTGCTGGACCCCGACACCTGATTGTAAAATTAGTGTTTTATAAGATAACACTTACGTGAGTATTGACAATGCAATTCATTCAGCGAGCTCCACTCGGTATATAGCCAGAGATTGAGGTGACCATGAAACAAAAATATTAACGAATTACTGTATTGACTGATCAATGATAAAAATAAAGTGTACTCACCGGGGAACCTCTGTCCCCTTGCTTCATCCAATAACCATCAATTTACACAATACTGTATTATTATATAATGTTAGACATATACCTTCTTTCTTCGACGACTAGCTAGTGTCACCTGAAATAGTTTGGGCTACCCCAGACGCTCCACTGCCGCTAAACAGTAAGCATCTCAACACCCGGAAACTAAGATAACATATATCGAGATCTTAGAACCCAAGTGTGCCAATCGAGGTGACAGGTGAGGGCCCTTCTAACTCACTAGTACCAACTCGAAGGCATCCGCGCGAAAGGGCATCCCGGTCATTGCTAAACAATCGACCACAACTTGGTAATACCTTGCCCAACGGCAATAAACTCTGGTATACCATCAAAACTCCTGCCATGGACTTTAATAACAACATAAACTATTATTCACATGTCGACATGATTTCACACAAAACAACCACACATAGGTAAACTATGACCACTCTATATACATGGGTCTTAATCAGCCAAAGTGCCAGCACTCACTGGCCTCACTGCACTGCCTTAGTTCGTGTTTTAGGTCTCTCCCAATCTCTGGATCATATTATTTGTTTATGTTAGAGTATCAGATTTCAAGGGTATACTGGGTATAAGTAAATATCACGGACGGTTGGGTAGCATTTTAAGTAATACAGGATGTTCATAAAAATATGTTTATTAAATATTTTAACTAATATTAGTATATTTTACATTTGCATTAATATGTCGACATTTGAAGAAAAAACAGCATATTTTATTTGGAGGAAAAGTTACTTTTCATGGCTTGCTCTCTATTACCAGCCTCACTCCGTTCGGCTGTTAAACACGAGCGCGCCATGAAAAGTATCACTTTTCCTCCATATAAAATAATATACTATTGTCGTTGGCTGATCAACGCTATTGTTTAACACCGTATCATAAGTCTATCTTTATGTGGGACAGGCCGCCGCTGCGCTTGCGTGCCGTTTTCATTTTCTATTGGTGCTGCTGCTGCCGGCCGGACAAACGACAAAACCAACCGAGGAGAAATCAATATGGCGATTTTCTGATTTTAGTGATTTTTAGTTTTAGCTAGCCAGCTTGTAGTGTGTATTGTGAACGATTTTTAAGTGATTATTCTTGTGTTTACAAGTTTGGACAATTTAAATATTTTTGCATTATTATTTGAAACAGACTTTAAAATGGGTGTTAGAGACTTGTGTTTTTTTTTGTAAAGCAAAAAGACCCGGAATAACTTTCCATAGGTATGTATTTCGTTATCATGTTATATATTATGATTGTTCATCATTACATTCAACAACATTATTTTCTTCATAGTTGAAATATCTCCAATATATAGATAGAAAACATAATTTCATTTCAATACTCTCAATCTGTAGATGGGTTGTCTGCTATAGTAGGACTAAATTAATATGGTTTTTTCTGGCAATTTGCGGCTGTAGCGAGCGCTATAAAGCGTTCCTTTAACTGCAGCCTACAACTTGTCTAATATTCACCCGCCCACCAATAAGTACTAAGCCACAAGTATGCAGTTATTCAGGATTGAAGCACTTTTTGACAAATTAGGTCAAAAGTTGCCGAAGCAAACGGAATAACATAAGCTTTCCCTACTTTTGAAGTAGCAATACTTTGGTTATTTCAATTTGGCCACACATCATTTGCAACCTTCTTGATTGCAGATCAAAAATCATTGCTGGGTACTATTGGGCTTTGTATAAGCTCTACTGCAATAATTTATCCCAATATAGTCTATTTAACTAGATGCAGATATAGAAGGCTTATGATAGCTCGGTATACCAACAGTTCTTTTGAATATGCTTTTTTGGATACATTAAAATTATATAGAGGTATTAGGAAACTCAGTCATAATTAAATACTATTTCTTTTGTTCACCAGGTTTCCCAAAGATCCCAATGTTCGGAAAGCTTGGACTACTTTTTGCAAATTGAATGAAAATATAGATGATGTATCTACATTATTCATATGTTCTGTTCATTTTATTGCAAGTGATTATTTAGAACCAGCAGCAAAAGAACTTGGAGGTGCCTTAAAATTGAAGCGTGGTGCTGTACCATCATTTTTAAAAGGTAATTTTTATTTATTCAATTTCACAGGTATCCCGTAGACAATTTTTTTTCTATTCGTTTACTCGGGACCTTATTGACCTACCATTCATCAAACAAGAGCGGACAAGACCTACAAATCAAGCAAGCTTGTTGCTATCAGTTATTCTCTAACCTTTGTTTACAATGTAGTATCCTTTCCCGCCAATGCTATAACAATTACCTAATGGATACTGATATTGTCGATATGGGTCCTGAGGTGGCATAACTTTTTGCGCATTACTTCAACTCTGTATATTGCACCGTTCATCCTCAGTGCACGATGGTGTTTTTATCTAATAATATACAAATAATAATAATAAATATTCTTTAATTCAAAATTATGTACACATAAAGTGAAATAGTGTCAAGAAACAAACATTCTACTACAAAAAGGTAATGATGCCTTACCTACTTCAACCACTATGGACAGTAGTATAATTAAAAATGAAAATAATATAAACATCAATCATTCTATTACAATTTGAATCATTTATTCTGAGCTGAAAAATTTAAGCATTTATAAGGGGCCTGGGCTATGATATCCACTCCATTTTGTCTAAAAACTGCTCAGTCATCCTTGTCCTCATCTTCAATGGGGTCTCTTCCCTGATTTTTGGAAGTCTAGTTTTGGGGCTCCTATACATAAGGCTGGTGACAGAACCAGCATAAGAAGCTATAGGCCCATCTGTATTATAAACATTATTCCTAAGGTTGTAACTATGTTGCTCAGTTCAGTATTATTCCCTGAGATAATTGGCAAGCAGTTTGGCTCTTACCCATCTAAGCACTGAACTCAAATTTGCTTACTCTCATTACATACTTGTGGCTTTGGTGATGGGTGCTGAGGCACACTCTGTTTTTATGTAGACTTACAAGGCATTTGACAAGGTTTTCCACTTGACATTATTATGCAATATCGAAGCATTCAGAGTGTCGGGCCCTATGCTCAGTTGAATTAAAAGTTATCTCATCGGCCAAACCCAGGTGGTGTGAGGTATGCTTCAAGGGTCCCCCGAGCCTATCCGCAAGACACTTTGGTCTCCATTCAACTACTACTAGTAGTTCTACTATCATTACTTTTGAATAAATAATTCGGTACCTAATTAAAAAATACTTGTAATTTGGAATTTTAATTAATTTGGGTTAATTAGCATAAGAATAATGTTATTTCCCAAAACAACATGTGAAAATACAATAAAAAGTTTCTTGAGATTCATTGCATTTAAAATTCATCAGAGTAGACAAGATCCAAGTATTTACGTAAAAAATAACGTAGAGATTATTATAATAATATATAATATTATAAGTATTTACCATATTATATTTCTAAAAACCCTTAAAACTGATGCACAAGCAGTTCTTGAATTCATAACAAAATTTTACTTAATAAAAAATATCTGAAATATTTTAACTATTGTAACTGGTGTTTTTATGTTATTTTTTTTCTATTTTCAGCACAAACTGTTTTACAAAAGTCTTCAACTGAACATCTTAACATCTTCAAGCCCTGACAATGTTCCATTAACTGGGCCTTCAACATCACAAACATCAATGAGTTCTTCAGAGAATTTGGAACACACCCCTAAGAAGATGAAATTCAGCGAGCCAAGATATGTTGGTGAAATAAGATCTCCACAATGAACACAATGATTTAATGAACAACCATATTCTGTCTCAAGATGTTCTAGATAATCACAAAATTCAGTTATCAAAATTGATTATAGATACATTAGTCAAAAATATCTAAGTTTTAAAATCGACGGCCAGTATCCCGATTTAGGCTTTCCCGAAGATCAATTACTTCGTCGACATTCCTTTTGCTCGTTAGAAGATAGGCGCACTGTCGCGCATCTTAAATTCCTCCATAACGTACTGCATAACAGGGTGGAATGTACCGAAATTTTAAATCAGCTAAACTTTCTCGTACCAAGGATAACGTCTCGTAACGCGTGTGCATTTTATGTACCTACTCCGCGTACTAATGTCTGTAAATACTCACCCATTCATCAAATGTGCAATGCATATAATCGACGGCAGAAAAATTTTGATATATTCAACTGCAGCTTATCCACTATAAATCCAAGTGTAATTTAAAATAGACTTGATAATTATATTATAATCTACATGAACTACTTTCATTGTATCCAGTTTCTTAGTTATTTTTTTTATTGTATTGATGCTTTTTACTTTTTTTTTGTCTCGTTGTACCCATTTGTTAATTGGTTCTTTGTAACTGTGAAATGGTGTAAAATAAATAAATAAATAAATAAATAAATAAATAAATAAATAAATAAAATATACAAAACTTGTATTGTTTTCGAACCAATAATCCTGGATAAGTTATCAGAGATTTTAATTTGTAAGTAGGTAGTTTCAAAAATTATTTTGCATTTATCGTATACCTAATCATATTTGTTTTGTATGTAAAATTGTGATTGATTTATATTTTAATTAAGCCTTTGTAGTTGTAATGAAAACTTTGAATAAAATATTTAAGAGTATGCTTCTTCTTTTCCTGTTGAGCTATTTTTCGCAACCTTATTGACACTTAAGAAAGATTGTTCAATAAAATGGTTTGTCAAGTTTTTTCAGACAATAAAAAGTGCTTAGACGTACATTCTACATCAAATAAACTACAGGTAGATTTTCGTAAGGTGACAGCTTTTAAAATAATTACTTCTGAAAACTATATCCTTATTTCATTCAAATACTTAGTCCAATAAAGAGCATGCTCAAGTATTTATTGCATACATACCTATGATAATGAAATAGGTAGTAATCTAAATTTCAATAACTTATTTTATTTTAGTCATGAAAAATTTTAATATTATTCTTTTCATCTTAAAAATAAATTTCCCGTGAAGTTATGTCCCCTCAAAAATATAAGAAACCATTAAAACACGATGAATATAAATGGTTCTGGTAAACTTCATGACCTTCGCAATTTTCTTTTTTTCACTAGAAAAGGTGTGCCCTATAGAGTAGTTTAAGAGAAAACATTTGCGGATCCCCATATTTGGGCCGAAAGAAAGCCCCCAAAGTTCAAATTTTGAGGTTAAATTGGGTTAGCACTTGGTTAGTTTCCTTTTCTTGAACCCCCGGAGCGGGCGGAGGCCCATGCGCGAAGTGAAATATGAGTAGAATGATAAAAAAATACTAAATGAAATATGCACAAATCAAGTATATTATGGCAACCAGTTGCCAAAATTTCCTTTTATTTTCACGTTCAATTTCATTATTTTCACGTTCCACCCGGGAAAGGAGTAGATGAAGTTCTTCGGGGCTTTTTTTTTGGCTCAAATGTGGAAGATCCGCAATTTTTTTTCTCTTGAACTACTCTATAGGACACCCCCTTCTAGTGAAAAAAAGAACATTGCGAAATTCTGAGGGTCGTAAAGTTTACCAGACCCAATATAAAT
>JAEQML010062454.1:0-24380 GCA_016904865.1 Pissodes strobi | reverse complement strand
ACATGACATTTCCGTTCAAAATGGCGGTGTTATTCAATGTTTCTTAAATATAGTTACCCGGTGGTATTATAACAAAAAAAAAACAAAAGAAACCTTAAACCAATAGTTTAATTTGAGATTTGGTTTTCTATATTACATTTCTGCTAGTCTTCTTATTTTACGTCAAATTCCCTTTTCAATGACATATGACAACATGACATTTCCGGTCAGAATGACGGTGTTATTTAGTGTTTCTTAAATCTAGTGATCTGGTGGTATTATTAAAAAAAATTACGTGCCTCACCTTTATAAGCACGCAACTAAAGGAAACTTCCGAAAGATGGAATTGAGTTTTAATTTTTTTTAAGCTGTTTTTTCTCAACTTTGCCCCTGGTTTCGACACTTTTTTTTTATTTTTTTTCCTTTTTTCAATTTTTTTTCGCCGAAAACCGCGTTTCTCTAACTTTTTTTTAATTACTTTTTTTTCTTTATTTCGTTTTATAATACCTACTCTTATTTCTCCGAACAATTTTTTCTTTTTTTCTATGAGATTTTTTTTTCATATTTGGTTTTATAATGCTTTTATAACGTTCCGAACAATCTTTCGTTTTTGTTTTTTTATTATTTTTTTTCTTATTTCGTTTTATAATACTTTTATTAACTTTCCAAACACTTTTTTTCGTTTTTTTATATTTTATCAAAAATCTTTGTAATTTTTTATAAAGCATTTTTTTCCATTTTTGCCATACCCGACCTCGCAGCTGAACTCCTTCGCCTTTTTTTCGCCGAAAACCGCGTTTCTTTAACTTTTTTTCATTATGTTTTTTTATTAGTTTTTTTCTTATTTCGTTTTATAATACTTTTATTAACTTTCCGAACAATCTTTCGTTTTTGTTTTTTTTTTATTATCAATTTTTTCTTATTTGTTTTATATAAGTGTTAGTATAGTTGTGTTTCATTTATTTTAATTTTACAATTTAACAGTGATTTTATTTATTTTATTTATACACCTTTTATTTTAATATTTATTAAGTTAAGTTTTATTTCTGACATTTTAATATTTTATTTGTACCCCTTATATTTATGTTTGTATTTTTTATTTTCAAATTAAGATTTGTTAAGTTTATTTTATGTAGTTTTAGGTAGGTAGTGTTTTTGTAGTTTAGGTTTATATTATAGTAGGTTTCCACTATAGGTACGCTTTATAATATGTCTATCGCTTTTTCTATTTGTAAATTTAACAACTTTGTTGTACTTAATAATTGATTATAAATTGTTGTACTTGTAGCTCTATGCTAAATAAATGCTTTATTATTTCGTTTTATAATAGGCTTTTATTAACATTCCGAACATTTTTTTATGTTTTTCTCAATTTTTTCCCAGTTTTTCAAAAATGTTTGTATTTTTTATAAAGCAATTTTTCCTTCCCATTTTGGCAATCCACGACCTCGCAGCTGAACTACTCCGCCTTTTTTTGCCGAAAACCGCGTTTCTCTAACTTTTTTTCTTTTTTTTTTTATTATCTCATTTTAAAATACTTTTATTAACTTTCCGAACACGTTTTTGTTTCTTTATTATTTTTTTTTCTTATTTCGTTTTATAATAGGCTTTTATTAACTTTCCGAACATTTTTTTACGTTTTTCTCAATTTTTTCCCATTTTTTCAAAAATGTTTGTATTTTGGTATAAAGCATTTTTTTCTTCCCATTTTGGCCATCCACGACTTCGCAGCTGAACTACTCCGCCTTATTTTTTCGTTTTTCTTTATTTTATTTATTAATTTTTTTTTCTTATTTCGTTTTATAATACTTTTATTAACTTTCCGAACATTTTTTTTACGTTTTTTTGTATTTCTTCTTATTTTTTCGAAAATTTTTGGATATCTGGGGAGGTGGCATAATCACACCCCCCACGTTTTTCTTTATTTTTTTTTTCTTATTTTTTTTCTTATTTCGTTTTATAATACTTTTAATAACTTTCCGGATAATCTTTCGTTTTTGTTTTTTTTAATATTATTTTTTTCTTGTTTCGTTTTATAAAAGGCTTTTATTAGCTTTCCGAAAATTTTTTTACGTTTTTTTCAATTTTTTCCCATTTTATCCAAAATGTATTTTTTTATAAAGCATTTTCCCATTTTGGCCATCCACGACCTCGCAGCTGAACTCCTCTGCATTTTTTTCGCCGAAAACCGCGTTTCTCTAACTTTTTTTCTTTATTCTTTTTTATTAATTTTTTTTCTTATTTCGTTTTACAATACTTTTATTAACTTTCCGAAAAATTTTTACGTTTTTTTGAATTTCTTCCCATTCTGTTCATATTAATGGATTAAATTCCATTGTTTTCAGGCTTCTTTTGTTTTTTTTTTCGACGTACTTTACATTCCTAAATAACGCCGCCATTTTGAGAAGAAATGTTACGTTGTGACATCTCGCTGAAAAGAGAATTTGATGTAGAATAAGAAGATGAAGAGAAATATACAAGATTCCATTAAAATAATAAATTATTTGCTAAAATAAGCGCTCATTTAACCAAGTAAAATAACCTAACTCGTCTCATTAAAACAAGCAGAATGAATGACAGCGCATATTCAATGCAATGCTCTATCTCACTCGATAGATATATTAATATTAATAATCACGTTTAATTATCTTGAATTACTGAATTAAAAACTCGGACAAGATATCGATACGGAGAAGCCGCAAAAAGTTACGTGAGAACCGGCTAAGGTACCATCATGTGAGAACCTGAACGGTAAACGATACCTTGCGGCCAATGTGTCAGTGGTGTTAAAAGAGAAACGGCGAAACCAGTATCTTGTTTCGTTATTTTTCTTGGAAGCAAGATGGGAACTTCTAAATTAGGCATCATAGAATAATTAGAAAAAATACGCGCAAGTTAGGTAGGAAGCAAAATAACCAAGGATAAATCAGCCAGTCTTACCAACTATCGATTCTAATTAATGAAAGTCGTGGAAATTCATATAATATGGTTATAAGTCCGTAAAAAGCGATTCTTCGAGTCCTTGGAATAGCTCTCACGTAGGAATAGGGATGTAAACGTATCGATTTTGGAGAATAAATACATCCCTATTTCCTTGAACCACACTTTTATTTCCCCCGCAGGGGTGTTTGATGACTCGAGACTCCTCGCCCTGGCACTTTTAGACTCAAGCAAAGCTTCCAACCTACGCTGTCTAAACCTAAATATATTAACTGACAGGCTGACCGTTTCGTGAAGGAAGAAACACAATTTTCTTCAAATTTATTTCTGGGATAATATATGTTTAGCACTATAATCCGGTCGTTTCAAATTTGGTTTCCTCTTTTTGTAGGTTAGGCTGTAGCAGGCAGATCCAACAGATGAGCTGAAAAAGTCACCGTATCAAGACTAAACACATAAAGGAGCTCTCAGACTCAGATATTGTGAAGCAAAGCAAATACTTAAGAGAAGGCTCCAATTAAATAAGAAACACGAAGTAGATATGGAGGAATTGTACAAAACCATACTTAAGGAAATCATAATGGACGCAAGATCTAAATAAAATCAGAAAACACAAAGAATAAAGAACAATGAACAAAACAAAGTCGTATATTATAAACCTGAATGATGGGAACGGCTATGACGCTACTATACAGGGAGAATTAAGAAAACATCCCATATATACACTTAAAGTCACTATTTTACTTTAACTATGTATAAATATTTATTCAGGGCATCTCTTCATTCGCCTCTACAGAGCCGCGGTTATAAACCATAATGACAGTTGGGCGGGCGGGACTTGGTTTGTTTACTATTTAGAGGGTTTGTTTGAATGTCTTCACGGTCCGGCGAGTTGCTTCTAACCATTGATTTGTATAGGAATGGATAAGCAATAGCCGCCTGTCGCACTACTCAAAAGTGGCAACCTATGGGCGAAAAAACAGGTTTCTGCGCATGACAAAGTCGACGCAAAATGGAAAAACGTAAACAAAGAAGATACCGTTTTGTCATGCGCACTAAAACACTTGCCGTCTCAGCAGGCGTAGGTCAGGATCGAACTTGGCTTTTGTCTTTGACGGGTTTTCGTTTTGACGGCGCGGGGTTTTGAGTTAATAATACCCGGCATCTCCTATTTCAAGTAAGTCTAATTATTATAAGTATTACTTATTTATACCTTATTGTTTGTTTCACTATGCTAACTGGGGCCCATTTCCCAATCGGCAAGACTCCTCTACCGAATATTTGGTGAAATAATCACTTTCGAAGTCCGGACCTGCCTATTTACCTTCACGGTGCAACAGCTAGCTCCTACTAATTTTCTAATGCGCAAGTCCAAATTGAAGTTTCTTTGTTTACATTTCGCGGTCGTAAATTTGCCATGTTTGGTCTATTTATTGCTTATCCACTTCTATACAAATCAATGCTTCTAACAGGTCTAGTGGTTGTGATACGATGCACCGGGTTCAGTTGCCGTCAATGGTAACACTTTTTTAAGGTTATGTTGTTTGGTTCATTTTGGGCATGCCTTGGGTTAGTTTCGTTTGGTTGGTGGAGCGAGCGAAGCGAGCGGAGGGTTATGCGTGGAGTGAAATATTATTAGACATTCTAAAATAGTAAACGAACCCTCTAAGTAGTAAGCAAATCAAGTCCCGCCCATTATGATTTATAGCCGTTGCTCGCTAGAGGCGAGTCATCTCCTCCATCCCGCCGAGCCACGTCTATTGTTGTCTTAGCAACTATTATAACTGACCAAACTTACGCAAAATCCTTTTTATTGGTTGCTCGAAAACTAGTAGGTGTGACCTGGTGTGGTGGAGGGAATATGTTGTAAGTATAAATAGGCATAATCAGAGTGAGATACTCCTGATGGTACTAACGTGGTTAGCGGAATTAATAGATGAAACCTAGCTCGATGTGATGAAGGGAATATGTTGTAAGTATAAATAGGCATAATCAGAGATAGTCCTGATGGTACTAACGTGGTTAGCGGAATTAATAGATGAAACCTAGCTCGAGCTGAGTAGTACTGGTGTAGTTTGGGTGTGGATCTATTACTTACACTAAAAGACCTGTTGACAGCAAATCATTGGACCGAAAAGACATGGGTAATTATGATACATCGTACTGCGCATGCGATAGAATTGACAACATTGTTAACATTTGCGCTAGATTTAGCTGTTACTTTTTTATCAAGAAGTTAGCAATGTTAGTAGAATCGTCGTTGGATCAAATGTACTGTAGAGTACGTGAACTTGAGCATTTAACATGCCTCAGGTATTTTGGTTTGATTTTTGGTGGGTTTGCGAGCGAAGCAAGCGGAAGGCGTTGCATAGTGTTTATTAATTGAAGATGCGAAACCTGACATGTGTGTGTGTGTGCTAGCATGCGCAGATGCCTGTATTGGCGTCCCAATTAATTTTTCATTTCAAACTAAGCTCAGGATAATTTTACTAAAACCTATTCAAGTTGTCTAAAGGAGTATATATTTAAAAAACACAAATTTTTGGCCTACAAAATTGCGCATGATTGTTACAGACCGTGTATTACAGTAGCGTCTTCCGACAGCGGTCTGTTTTGAACTTTTCTGTTCGGTTCCACGGCGCGACCTGACGCTGGCCGAATCAGAAGGCAGAATTACCCATGTCTTCGCGGTACACTGAATTGCTACCAACGGTTTGTAGCTCAGTGGTTCGATAGTGTGTTTGTGATGCGAAGGTTGCTGGTTCGATCCCCATCAGTGCCGAGCTATGTTTTTAATTATTTTTTAGGCTATGTTTGTTATATGTTTTTTTTTATTTTGGGTTAGTTTGGTTGGTTGCGCCCGGAGCGAGCGAAGCGAGCGGAGGGATATGCGAAATAACTTAATTATTGCCGACATTCGGCAAAGGAAAAGTTCAAAACACGTGTATTACTTTGATCACTCCTAGCTGCCAGATTTAAAAAATAAAAAATGGTATGTGACGTTTAAAAAACGGTATCTTGGCGAACACAATGGTAGGCACATAGTAAATGGTTTACCCCAGTTGTTAAGGAAACACCCCAATAAGTGTATTAACTTGTCGTTTTTCCCGTATAGGTTGGTGATAACACCCTGTATGTATGGAGTATAAATGAGCCATAATTGCTCAACGAATGTATTTGTTTGACCCCAGGAAGGCAATGGTTTGTGCATTTAAGTCTGCATGTGTCATTTCTTCATTGCCCCTTGGGCCAAGCCTGTATGGCCGATTCCATTATATAAAGCTAAATGTCATTCCGTCACTTCAATCGTGTGTAATCGTTTTCAATTTAATATATCCGTGTCTCCGTCAGTGTTTAGTGAAAGAAAGAAAGATGTTTTCACCCCTCAGATAAAACCGACGCGTAACTTTCCGTCGTTATTGTCCCTCCCGAGCTCGTGGGACGGATCATATTCATATTTCAGTTCAGTTCAAGCGTTCAGTCGAATAGCAGTAAAACGTGCTGTTCTCCCTCTGGCCAAAGGTCAAATTCCTTTTGGGCCAATTTCTCTTCTTGTATGCACAGATATTTGTAGAATATCTAGTGTACCTCAGTAATCTTTGTTCACACTTGGACAAAGACCTCATTTGGGCGTTTTTAACGCAATTCGAACACAATACTGAATCATAGCGTCTCTTTTGAAGAAGAAGTAACACAGGCAACACTGTAAAATGGCGTCTGCAAATTTGCAGTAGAGAATCCATTCCAATCCCAGCTGATGGAATCCAATGTGTGAAGTCTAAGTACGATAATAGTGGAGAAACGAGAATATCAAGGCATTTGTAGAGTGAAAGGAAGTTGAAATTTTTAAAGGCAAAAGTTTCATTTTAAATTAACAAATCAAGACTTGTTAGTAGATATTCCTAATTTTAAGAAACTTTTTGTATATTGATTTTCTATGTGTGAATGGTCGAATGCTTGAAATTAGTCTAAGAATTGTATATGAATATTTCTATTTTTCGTATCAAATGCAAGTGCATAATTATATTATTAAATGATTTAATAATTAACCTACTTACCGATTTTCAATTCACAACGTATGTTTAAAACCCTCACCACCCTATCTTAATACAGTCCATTAGTTTACTTGTGGTTAATTATACAGTTAATTAGCCACCTACACCTTTATGGCTTAAAGCAATGAATCAATTAATAAAATTAATTTGTTTGTATCGACCACCAGTTAACTTCTTAAAATTTAATCTAATTACATCTTGGATCACAGGCCAGAGATCTTTTTTATGGTTAAGTTAGGCAACTTATAAGACACAAATAGACAAGCGTCTAGTGATAGGGCTAAATTTTCGATGCGAAACCGTGCATGCGCAATGGCGAAACAACAATGATAGGTATTATTATAGCTTTGCATGGCCCTCCGCTCGCTTCGCTCGCTACGGGGGCGCAATCAACAAAAACTAGCCCAAGCCTAATCCAAAATAAAGAAAAAGAGGTAAATTAGTAAAAAACAAACATAACCTTAAAAAAGGTAAACAAAACATCTGTCGCGACCGACGGGAATCGAACCCGCAGCGCAGAAATGACAAGCAAAACCTCTACCTATTACACCAACGAGGCGTTGAAGGAATTTCGCTAGAACGTAAAGACATGGCTAATTCCGATACATTCGGCCATATTACGCATGCACGGTTTCGCATCTAAAATTTAACCCTATCCCTAGACACTTGTACAAATACATCAAAATGTAGGGATGCGCTATAGCGAGTAACTGTTACTTTATCAGCTGGATGTCTGTAATTCGTTTATTAAAAATCTTAAAAATAAAAACGAGAATTGCAAAAATGACATTCGAAGCAAAAAAATGGTAGAAAATGAAAAATGCTATTATCAGAATTTCTGCGGGTATCATCGTCGAAAAATGGTAGGCCTAGAGTCAAAATGGTACACAGGTCTGAGAGACTAGCCTAGGATTAATAGGTGTTTTGGAAAACCGAAATAGTACCTAAATGGGAACAAGAGAACGAAGCACAAGTATAACCAAAGTACTGTACCTGTACCTTTAGAGAAAAGTTTGAAAATAAAATACTCGTGTTAAAACTCCCAACACTGGATCCATGGATAAATTGAATATTTCATGAGTTACGGAGTTATACAGTTCCATAAATAATTCCGAAATATAATCAAGAACATTTATTATGAAAAATTGGTAAATTATTGAAGCGAGAACTTCTTCAGGGCGCGTTCCACACATCTTTTCCTGGATAGTGAACGAGACCAAAGCGTCAGGCTCAGCTATGTAACGTTCAACGTCGGCTCAAGTAGACACCAACCATTGTACAAGAAGTATATAATGCTCCAACCAAGCTATAGCGAAGCGGTCAGTACCCTCCAATCTTGGTCGTAAGCACACACCAAAAGCCGTTTAAATTGTACGCTTTAACGCTGTGTGGATCCAGTACTTCAAATGTTGAAGACGTTGTATAGTCAATGTCACAAGAATAATAAATAACCAGGATCCAAACTCCCAACCTACACTGGCTAGTTTCGGCGGATCGAGCGGTTCGAGGTCACGGCAGACCGGGCGTAGCAACAAGGAAAGATTGGATTCTGGTTATTTATTATTCTTGTGGTCAATGTTTCAATGACGAAATATCCTTGAGGACAAGCAAAATGCCCTTTCATATTATTCAAATATACAGGGTGTATCAACATTCATTACAAGAGAGCGTATTTTTTAGGTCAAAATAAGATTCTTTTTCCTAAAAACACACACGTACGAGCTATGGTTATCGTAAGTTGCGCGAAAAAAAATCGATTACAGTTATTAATAAAATCACCTAAAAATTTGCAAGCCCCTGTCCTTTAAGCGCTTTGTTCAATTTTTGCTTCAAAAATGTCATAAGCTTAATTTTGTGGAGGGTTGAGTTGAGGGGTCTACATTTTTGTTGACCGAAATTTTATGTTTCCTTAAAAATATCTTCTCTAAGAAGACACAACACATTAAAACATAGTGATGCACCTAGTCGGGCAACTGGAAAGAAGGAGGCCCATGGGGTTGAAACACTCGAAACAGAAGTAGAGAGTTGCTCGCAGGCAATCCCAATGGGTAGACGACGTTGATAAGATAAGGATAATTTTTCCCTATACAATGATTGGATGAGCCATATATAAAATCGCAGCAGATGAAATTATGTGCATGAGGCATACGTCCAACGATGGATAGCATAGCTAGAGATCGTGATGATTATTATTATGAATCGATCAGCACTTTGCGGTCGTTCCTACTTTGCGAATTAGTCACTAGCCTCGCTATAATTTATACGTATTTTGTATCCCATCGAGGCGAACCAAGGTGATCTTCAAACGAAAAGAAAGTGAAAAAAATACTAACATTCACCAAAATTATATATTAAATTCATATTTTTAATTGCGTAAGGTAAAAGTCACGAGAACCTACTGGAGATTAGCATTTTTAACAAATTATGTTTAATTACAGTCTAGTTAACAAAATATATATATTAAAACGTTTTTCCCACCATTTGTCATAGAAATATCGTTGTCATTATGATGATGATGCCATTTGTTATTGTTCATCATTGAAAATGTTCCTACTTTTACTTTCACCGTTTTTCTCACCGCGACGAGTTTTTTTTTCAAGATCGGTTGTTCAAACGTTGCGTCTTTTTAATGGTTCATTGGTTAATGGATCATTGATCTCTGCGTCAACGCCTATGCGAATTTGGTTAGATACAAGGTGGGCAAAAAATTATTATTAATAAGTATGCATTTGTGTCAAGCTGGGATTAGTTTATCAGTACCAGGCTATAAAGAAAACGGTTTTAAGGCCTTACACGGCTGCACGAGACGTAATGAATATTTTTTTCATTATTTGTTGGGCATTTTTGGAATTTTAAATTCCATGGTCCATGAGAGTCTAATTCAAATTTAGATATCTATACTTAATAAGCTCTAATCTTATATCGACTATATTGGAAATATTGATGCTTGAAAATCCATGTTTTAAACAATTTAATTTAAACATTTGCCATTATCTTCGAAGTGGTGAAAGTTACGATTTCGCAAGTTAGCGCATCCATATTTTGACTGTATTGCCAAATGGCTTCTACTTTTTGAAAAAATGGGAAAACTTCAAAAATAGTCAAAATTTCAACTCTGAAGCCCTCTGATGTGGTACGGGCAACGGTGTAGAAATGTGTACTCTGTAACCTTTTACTGAACGCACCCTGGTGATTGTCCAACGATCGAACGATCAAGTATCAAGTAGGCTTTGAGAAAATAATAAAAGAATGAAGCAGCGTTCTGTCAAATTGATAATCAGTCAGTCGGCGATTAATTATAACAGTTTTGGAGTTTGTTGAACATTATTAATTTCAAACAGTTGTTTTGAGTACAAGAAAATAGGAAGAAATTTTGTAAGGTAGTGAGTGCAATCTAAATTCATAATCTTCTTAATACTAAAAACTAATTTTGAATATGTTTTTGAAGAGTGAAGATGCGCAGACGCAGGTGCTTATTTTTGTTTAACTGGTTGCAGTGCAAGGGGTAAAAGTAGTTTTCAAGCTTTTGAACCTTGTAGCTACGTTGCCAAATAAGTGATAAAAATATGGTTATACATTCGATTTTTTCATTTACTTCTTCTCAATTCTTTTAATTTATTTGGATTAGTTTTAGTTAGACTTGGGTGATGTTGAACAATATTGCAATCAAAATTACGGAATATTCATTTTCTATTACAATATTAATATTTCAATCTGGATTTGGAACTATTTTTAGTAAAACAATGGCGCGTGCTCATTTTCTATTGGTCGTATTCGCGTAGGTATACAGTCACTCTTCGCTCTCATTGGTCGGCGGGATGCCGTGATTGACGTCGCGCGGGTTACTCAACATTTTGTGTTCTGTGCTTACTGCTTTACATTTTAAAATAAAACTTATTACTTATATGTAAAGCAATGGGTCTGCTTCCCATTCTTCAGAAAAAGCCTAAACCAGCAAAAACTTCCAGCAATCAGCCTCGGAACCTAGACGGAACTTCAGGACGACGACTGCATCGAAATAAGGGAATGATTTTTGGTACATGGAACATTCAAGAACTAAGAGAAAAATTCGAGGAGGTCGAAAAAATTACAAATCAAGGAAAATTCGATATTGCTGCTCTTACAGAAACTAAGAAGAAAGGAAACGGCATCGAATATGTAGGAGAGTATATCCATATTTATAGTGGAGTACCTAAAAGCAACAGGACGTGCAAGGAAATGTCCTTATTGATCAACAAAAAGCTAAAAAGCAAACTGTCGTATTGGGAAGCTGTAAGTGAAAGAATAGTGACCGCCAATCTTATTCTGAGGGGACACAGAACAACACTTATTGGTATATATGTTCCAAACGAAGACGTCACGGTCTTAGACAAAGACCAGTTTTATGAACAACTGGAAGACATACTTATAAAGACCGGTGATCAACGGGAATTTATTCTTATGGGCGACCTAAATGCCCGTACAGGAAGAAAGCTAAATGATAAAGTCTTTGGATGGTATGGAGAAGATGTCTTAAATAATAATGGACAAAGACTAATACAGTTATGCGAACAACAACTATGAATTTTAAATGGGTTTTACCCACACAAAGAGATACACAAATACACATGGCACCAACAAACTAGAGGCTTACAATCTATAATAGACTATGTAATTATCAAACAGAATACCAAATGGAAAGTCCGAGACACAAGGACGTATAGAGGATCAGATTGTGGATCAGACCATTACTTGATAAAGGCCCACGTTAATATACCTTTTATATATAGTATAGAACAAAAGAACACACAACCACAAGAAGAAAAATTGGAGGAAGCTAAATATAATCTGGACGGACTGCATCACCAGAGCACCAAAATACTTTATCAAAACCGCATCGATCAAAAATAAAACGAAAACTTGCTACAACAAAATCTGAGAACTGTATATAAACACATAGTTGAAACGCTACATTTGGCAGCCCAGAAGCATTAGGCAATAAGCAGACATCCAACACCAAATATAACGGCCAGCTGACATGGAACGGTGAAATGGAACAACAAAAACAGGGAAAACAGGAGGCTATAATAAGTGGCTAAACACGAAGGATGACAACGATAAAGTAACATACCGACTCGAACAAGCAAAGTTTAAACGAATGGTGATTCAAAACAAAAACGAAACATGGGAAAGAAAGTGTCAAGAAATAGAGTCATACATAGGAGGAGCAAGATCGTCAGAGTCATGGAAATTAATAAAATCGTTAAGAACTGAAAGATCCAACAAAGTTAACTTAAACCCAATTAAATTGGAGGAATGGCGAAAACACTACGCACAAGAGCTAAACGAAAATAGACAATACTTGACACAATCGCCATCTAATTATTACATTCAAGGCCAACATATAGAAATTAGTGAAGAGATGGTTTGGAACGCGATAAAGTCAATGAAAAATAGGAAAGCTGCAGGAGCTGAAGGCATCCCAGCAGAGCTGCTAAAAAAATGGCACTAAAAAACTAATAAAAATGCTACGACATCTGTTTGAAATGTTCATAAAGGGAGAACCAATACCAGAAATTTTGAAAGAAGCTTGGATCACACCGATCCACAAAAAAGGAAACAAAAATGAGTGCAAAAACTACAGATGTATTTCAGTGACCAGTACCTTCAGTAGAGTGTATGGTAGAATATTAAGAAGCATAATTGAAAATGAGTTTGATCCATATGATATAGAACATCAGTCAGGCTTTAGAGCTGGAAGATCGGGTGTAGATAACATATTTAGTATTAATCAAGTAAACGGGAAAAAGGCAGCAACCAATCGAGAAGTTCATCCACTATTTGTTGATCTTACTAATGCCTACGACACTGTCCCGATAAGAAAATTATGGCAGGCATTAGAGATATCACCAATTATTACCACAGCAATAAGTGCAATTAAATAGTTATATGAACAGTCATACTCTAGAATAAGAAAGACTGTTTCGCCAACATTTCCAGTGACAAAAGGCCTTAGACAGGGCTGCTGTTTATCCCCAACACTAATTAAAATTTATCTGAACGAAGCACTAAAGAGATGGAGAAGATCATGCCAAGGAATGGGAATACAGCTCACAGATGACGTAACACTCTACACACTTCACTTTGCTAATGACCAGATAATCATAGCACAGGATAAAGAGGATCTAGAATTTATGTCAAGGAAACTCTTCGAAGAATATGAAAACTGGGGTCTTACAGTAAATCTTCAAGAGACTAAATATATGTACATTGGCGGAGAGAAAGGAAAGCTGGTATTAAATAATGATGTAGAAATTGATGCCTGCGATGAATACATTTATTTGGGAACAAAAAATAACAACAGATAGAAGGAAAAGAAAAACAACAATTAGATACCTAAACTCGATACTATGGTCAGAAAACATCTCTTTCGAAAAGAAACGCTATATCTACTCCACAGTGTTTAAAAGCATCGTCTTATATGGAAGTGAAACCTGGCAGTTAACAAAGAGCCTTGAACAAAAACTATTACCTATCGAGATGGATTTCTGGCGAAGATCAGCTAGAGTATCGAGAATAATAGATAGAATAAGAAATGAAAGAATAATGGAAGTGGTAAAGGTAGGAAAAACAATAATAGAGGACATTCAATAAAAACAGTTAATTTGGTACGGGCATGGAGAGAGAATGCCAGAACAAGGAATATCAAAACTCGTGTTTCAATGGATACCAACAGAAAGGAGGAAGCGAGGGAGACCAAAAGGTACCTGGATAAGCGGCATTCAGAGAGCAATGTCGGAAAGAAATCTAAGACCAGGAGACTGGGAGGATAGAAGAGATTGGAAACTGGGAACCGGAAGGCGTAGGACCTTGGGTTAGTTTTGGTTAGTATCGTTTCGCTGCGCCACGGAGCGAGCGGAGGGCTAGGCCTGAAGTGTGCAAATATTAAAAAGTTAACTGGAGATCTTGAACGCTCGATACAAATATGTTTGAGGTTAAAAAAAAAATAAAACTATGATAGAATACCTAATCTCTTGTTTTTTTTAGAAAAATTGTTATTTTTGATGGTGCTATTGTTCAACGGACCTTAGACTTGCTTCGCTCTCCTATTTTGGCTGGTTTTAATGTAAACAAGTTAAAAATTAATCCATACCAGGCGATGTTGCCAAGCCTAGAGTTTAGATTTGGTATTAAAAGGGACCAGCGTCTCGCCGGTAGCATATATTTTATTCTTAAGGATCTTAACGAGTCCTACCGCCTGGAGAGTCCTGGGCTGCGCGAGCATCACAATTTTTACGTTTACATTTGTATTTTCTTTCACTTCATGTAATGCCCTCCGCTCGCTTCGCTCGCTCCGTGGCGCAACGAGACGGAACTAACCCAAGGCAAGCCTAAAATCAGGAAAAAATAACGTCTTACAAACATAACCTTAAAAAAGCATGTCATGCTATTGAAATCGATCCCGGGCCCCCGTATCAAAAACGCAGCATTTAACTACTAAAACACGACACCCACTGAAATCATCTATCTGCATCATAAAGACAACTATTTGGCAGATATGTGTTTATGATGCCCGCGCAAGCCCAGGACTCGCCAGGCGGTAGGACTCGTGAGGATCTTTAAGAATAAAATATATGCTCGCCGGTACAGGGCACCTTGATCCGGACTCCTGCCGAACGGCACAGTCTATGGCGCTACATGCGTTGTTTAATGTTTACATTTGTATTTTTACATTTTCATTTCATGCAATGCCCTCCGCTCGCTTCGCTCGCTGCGGGGCGCAACCAACAAAAACTAACCCAAGGCATGCCAAAAAACTAACTAATCCAATAAAAAAAACTTGCAAGCGCCGGGCGTCGAACCCATTACTTTGCGTTCTAGACGCAAGCCTCGCCACCTGAGCCAACGTCTGACATTCCTGCCTTTCTCGAAAAGTTTAATACAAAGGCGTGAAGTGAAAAATCTGTAACGAACATTGCCGAGCGGAGTTGGGGATCAAGGCTCCCTTTACCGGAGAGACGCTAGTTTAAAAGAAGTTTACATTTTGACATTTCTTTTCTTCTTTAAGAGAGAAAGAGAGCGAGAGGAAGTCATATACGTTATATCTCTTGCGAGACGAAAATATCATGACACTCGATGAGCGGTGTGGGTATGCGAAGATGCCATAAAATCCATCAAGAATAACAATAGCAAGTCATCCTTTGTTTTTTTTTTAGGAAAAATTAAGTTACATGAAAATGGCAAATCCTCCCTTACCAGACCTAATCCCAACTAGCCATACTTGTTGCAAAGTAACCAGGAACCTAACCAAAAATTTGAAGTAAAGAAAAGCAAACAAAATTTAGCTCAATTAACAATTGGTTAAAACTAACATAGTAATCTAATCTAGAGTAAGTCAATTTAATTCGGAGTGAATAAATCTAACCCAGAGTAATTGAATCTAATCAAAGCCAATCCAGAGTAGCTGAATATAAACGAATATAACCCAAATCAGCTTTTTTGTAATAATTTTACGTGAAGAATCGCTTGTAAATTTATTAATTATCGTTGGTTTTAGAGATCGGCTTCCGAAAAAGCGAATAAAAACGCCAGGGGCATACGTAAAAAAAATAGAGAGTAATATTCAAGAGGCAAATTTGTCCAAAGTCAATACTCTTCTGACTTATTTAGACCATTCTTTTCATATTTCCCTAGAAACTGAAAGCAAATTGACAATACCGTCTCCTATGTCGTAACTCTCATTTCGGAGAAGACAGTGATGGTAAGCATTTAATTTGCACACTCTGTGAATATGCGTACTTGATTAGAATTTTCCGTATAATTGAAAAACGCGGCAATATAATAGGCGGTCTGTTTTTTGTCATATCTTTACTTAGCATAATCTACACTAAATTAAGTACAACAATATTTATTAAACAAATTGATCTAAACTAATCCCATGGCAGCGAAAATATCAATATATCAATAAGCAGATAATGAATTAGTCTATAAAGTAAGTATATACATACCTAGCCGGTAAGTCCCTACGGGGAACACGAAATGAGCTCAGTTCGATACCAGTATTAAGGCGAACAACTTTAGCAAAAACGCCGCTTTTTAACTAAATTGTGTTGACATAAATTATGAAAGAAAAGTACTCAATTAACATCAGGGTCTTGAAAAATAACAAGCTGATCCAGTTATTCAGCAAAAAGAAGCACCATAATTTTTATTGACTCGTTAGAGAATGTCTTCGTAACAAAATTTATTGCAGGTCGTCGTACGTTTGAAAAGCCACGGCGTTCTCCGGACCTTATCCCATTCGATTTCATCCTCAAGGGTTATTTGAAGGTCCATAACCACACCAAATACCTTATTATGAATGAATTTCGGCAGTAGAATACTCGACGCAACTGTGATTACAAGCTTGGTACAGAATACCGCAGGGGCCAGCACGTTTTCCGGACCTTAGTCCACTTGATAGGGTTATATTTAATGATACATATTATAAAACATCTCCTGATTATATCGGACACCATATTAACCCAGTCGTCTCATCGTCAAACTGGTAAATTAAGATTGAAGACCTCACAGACGAGACGACAGCAATCGATAGCTATTAGAGTTAATTGGAAAATTATGTCTGATATCTTTATTGGCGTAACTAGTGCAAGAAGCGGGTGTGAATAATGTGAATCATCGAATCTAGACTTGTGGTATCTCGTAAGTTATCTATATCTTTTATCTTAATTGAATCGGACGGGTACCTATGTACCAATGGTAGATTGACTTAATATAAGTATAATGTTATTAATTGCAATGCAATAACATTTAACATGTATAGAATAAATTAGTCAACAGGTTTACCCGGAAGGGTACTCAATTTTTTTAATATTGATTGTATGATTTAGTAGAAAACTGCTAATATAATTTGGATTTTATGAAATTGAAACGTTTTTGCTCTACCCCGGTATCAGACCATTTTTACGAATATTTCCCTCATGTATAAAAAATCCCATTAGAGGAGTGCAATTCTCGGAGAATTACAGCGATAATTGCACCGTAGAAACCGAAAGAGCACAGCGATAATTGCATCGTACGTATCTATGGTAATTCCATTGAAAATTTGACAGCACAATTTGTAAAAAACGTCAAAGTCTAGTGAATATATAGGTATTGTTAAAAATGTCTCGTTTCGGATTAAAATAAATCGTATTTTTGCATCTCTGTACTTGGATTACAGTTACATGTACGTTTTTGTATTAAAAAAAGAATAAAAATGTATTTTTTTAAAACCATGTCCTAATTCGGGAAATATTCCCCCGAATTACACTCGTGCATCAAAATAACCAGAAAATTTTGCATTCGAGCGTGTTGTCTTAGAAAAACTGCATTCGGTCATTTTCATATTTTGGAAAAAGAGCCCTCCACCTTCGGTGTCGGGCTCTTTCTCCAAAATATGAAAATGAACTCATGCAGTTTTTAGACAACACGCTGTCATGCAAAATTATCGGTAATTTTGGTGCACTTGTGCAATTACTTCCGAAAAGTGTGCCATGGGGATTCATTAAGCCATTATTGCAGTTTCTGACTAATGCTCCAAAAAATAAATCCCATGTAATGCATCAAAAGCAGAGCTATCTATTCAGACTCTTAAAATTGCCGAAATGTTGAAAATTTTGAATATTTTTTTGCAATTTTCTGCATGCTTCAATTTAATCCTGATTTTCTTGTATTTTCCGAACTCGAACGGAAAATTGTTATTAAACTTTTTTTTTATAGCAGATGTCTCGAGGTTTATGAATCTGAGATTGATTTCGTCAAAATGCTGTGCGGTTAAAACAGATTTTCGAAAATGAAAATGAAAAAAATCACCAAATCGTCATTTTCAATACGATTGGTATCCTCCTTCTTCAATGTACGAAAGTTTGGATGTTCCAGATTATTCGGTTTTCCAGTAATAAGGTATTAAGTGATGACGTGTCGTGTCAATTCAACTAGCTCATCCCGCATAAAAGTCATCAGAGTGTCTTTTAATACAAATTTTGGCGCTAAAAAAAGATTAAAAAAAAAATTAAAATCTTCATCCTTTTTACCTAGAAAAGTCTATTTTTCCGACATTTTCGGAGAAGCTTTTAAAGAGTTTTTCTCCCGGAAATTTCCTATCAAATTGTCATCTCGGTTTTTTCGGTCCTCGCGACCCAAAATTACCCTTTTTCAAAAATATTCAGGTCCAAAAAAAAATACAGTTATCGTGTATCAAAGCGAAATTTTGAAAAATCGCATGGGAACATAAAAAAAACAAAAAAATTGATGACTAAAGAAAATTTGGCTCCTATAATGATTATATTTTATTTTATTTTTCTTTGAAACTGTAGAATAAAGCATTCAGTCATTTTATATCGGCTATATCATAGGGAGTAGAGGTTCGTACTTTGGAGTGATAAAGTTTATAAAAGCCAGCTTTCGATTTTTTTTTTACTTTCTTTATTTTTATTTTTTTTAGTTTCATTACAATAAATGTGGCAAATGTATGTGTTAAAAAAATCACCATTGCGGCATTTTCAATCGGATCGATGCGATTTTTTGCTATGCCCTGCTCAATGTACGAAAGTCTGGTTGCTCCAGATTATCTCATTTTCCAGTAATAAAGCATTATGTGGTGACGTGTCGCGTCAAACCTCGAAATTTTTAGCGACAGTTTAACTTCAACTAGCTCACCCTGTATAAAAGGCATCATCATTTCCAAAGTGTCATTTAATACAGTTTTTGACGTAGTTTCTCGTTAAGGAATCGACTTTTTTTAAAAATTGCTTATATATACAGAGTGGTAAAAAAATTATATTAAAATTCTCCTACTTTTTTCGAAATATTTCGGTACAGAAAAATTGTACACCCAAAAATCCCCTCCTAAAGTATTCGAATCAAAAAAGATCATCCACATACGAAATTTAAATTTTTCGATTTTTTTTTTGAAAAGAAATTTTTCGTTTTTATCTCGAAAAGGGTTAAAGGGATCCATTTACATGTTACCATGACCATTTCGATGTAAAAATCAAACTCGGCATACCCAAAAACCCCCGCCTAAGGCATTTGAATCAAAAAAGATCCATCCACGAAATTTCAATTTTTCAATTTTTTTTTATTCGTTTTTATCTCGGAAGGGGGTTAAAGGGATCCATTTACATGTTACCATCATAAAAATAAAGAATTCAAATTCATATACATGGGTGGTAGAAAAAGCTGAACACGCAATGAAACATTAGATAAGACGAAAGGGAATATTGAAAAGAATTCTTGCCTGTTAGTACTATCACCGTTTAAAATTGGTCAGAACCAACCACATCTAAAAAATTTCTAGGTAAAAACAAGGAAAAAACACCCTCTGTAACAACTTTCGAAGCTTGAAAAGAGTATTACTGAAAAAAAAGTAAAAAATAAACAACTTGGGGAAAAGGAAAATAGAAAATTAAAAAGGGATGAAAAAAGTATTATTTCAAGAAAGAGACCTAATAAAACAAAACCTGAGCAACAAAATTCAAGTGAAAATGAAGCGAGGATGACGGTGAAGGGTGAATTGAGAAAGTAAACGAAAAGATAAATTTGTGATAGTAAACTATGAATATGGGTGGGGAAAAATCGTACAATCTTCTCGATGCCAAAATCGAACTCAGCACACCCAAAAACCCCCTCCTAGAGCATTCGAATTGAAAAATATCGTCCACCTACGAAGAAATTCAATATTTTGTGGCCAAATCGAAAGAAAAATGCTAATTTTTGAGACGAAAATGATATTTTACCGAATTTAATGAAAATTTTGATTTTTTTAATTAAGTAAATTTTTCGATATTTTTTTCGTTTTTTTCTCGGAAATGGTTAAAAGAATCCATTTACATGCTACCATCATAAAAATAAATTTTTCAAAAACATATACATATATAGGGAGGTAAAAAATTTATTTAAAAAAAAATCTCTTTTTTTCAAAATTTCTCAGTCATAAAAAAATTTTATTCCAAATTAGGACGGGTATCATCGACTTTTACAAAAATTTCCCAAAACTTTGATAATAATTGAATTGTTCGCAAAAAATATCCAAAAAACAACGTTTTTTTGAGAAAAAAATGGCAAAATGTTTCTTTTCGAATTACGACGATTTACGTAAGGGTTAAACTCCGTTAAAATACACACTTTTGGTAGGAAGTATAAACGAGGCCAGGAAGAAGATGTTCTTGCTCTGCTGCCTGCCGGCAAGAAGACGCTCCTGCTGGGGGATATTAACGCAACACACGCTAATTGGCGTGGGACTTCCAACAGGAGCGGACGCTTGCTATATAGGTTAGTGGAGCAAAACATTGACTTAGTCTACCATCAAACTCCCAATCCTACACATTATCACGACGCTTTTTCCAATCCATCGTTCCTGGATATTGCTCTTACTCGAGGAATAACCGCTACCTCAACTCTCGTAGAGTTGAATGAGCTCAACTCGGATCACCTTCCAATCAAGATTAGCCTGTACACCAGGCTACAGTATGAACTGGAATCCATCCGCTCGTATAGAAATCTTGATTAGAGGGAGTTCCGGGCGAGGCTCAATCAAGCAACGGTTATTCCAAGACCAATAGACTCTATCCCAGAACTTGAGAGCGAGGTGCAAGCTCTAGTCACCAACATCCAGCGCGCCAGAGACGCAATCTGTCCTATTGTCAGAAAACGGCCGTTTACTGACACTCTCCCTGAACCTATCCTAGACCTAATCACCTTCCGCAACCGTATCCGGCGTAGATGGCAACGTACAAGAGCAGAAAATAACCGGTTGCGTGTCACAGCGCTAACAGGGACGATCAAGGCTAAGATCTCTATCTACAGAAATGAGAAGTGGATGGCCTATATTAATACCATAGGCCGACACGACGGCTCGCTGTGGAAGCTCACCAGGCGGGTTCGCGGAGGCACCGCAATTTTTCCTGAAATACAACATCGTGGGGATGTATTTACGGACAATCCTGGGAAAGCGGAGGCCTTCGCGAACTATCTGGGGGACGTCTTCAGCGAGACGCCGAATTCCACGCCATTTCACACCTATGTAGACACAGTAGTGGAAAGCTTTACATCCATTAAGTAACCGATTGCCCCTGCGGTGCTTGATAGGCTGCTAGTCACTCCTGCTGAAGTCAGGAGATTTCTTCGTCGTCTGCCCGGAAACAAAGCCCCTGGCCGTGACGGTATTCCGTATATTCTTCTAAAGAATATGCCGAATAAGACCGTCATCCACTTAATACATATCATAAATGCAATTTTACGCCTGCAACATTTTCCGCTCCCTTGGAAGAAAGCGGTGATAATACTGTTTCCTAAGCCGGGCAAGGATGCGAGACTTACGTCCTCGTATCGGCCAATATCGTTGCTCGATACGCTCGGCAAACTAACCGAAAAGCTCATAATGTCGAGGATTAACAATGTCGTTGAGAGTCTTCGGATTCTACCCCCGGAGCAGTTCGGTTTTCGCCGCGGTCATAGCACTACTATGCTCGCGGCGAAGGTCGCACAGGATGCTCTGAACGGCTTCAATGGGGCCAAGGCAACGGCATTGTTGCTACTCGACATTGAGAAAGCATTCGACAGGGTATGGCACAATGGGCTGATATATAAGCTTTTTGCTATCCATGGAATGCCTTTACATCTAGCATCCCTCATTGCGTCGTACCTTGCGAATCGCTCCTTTTCGGTTAACATTCATGGCGATACTTCGGAACCTAGACAGATCATGTCTGGAGTGCCCCAAGGAACAGTTTTGTCACCGCAACTATTCAGTCATTTTATAGCTGACTTCCCGTCTCATCCTGCAAATTCCTTTGCCCTGTACGCTGATGACACGGTGATATACTCACAGTCATCAGACGTGCAGGTAGCAAAACGGAATCTCGAACACCATCTCACCCTTCTAACCCCCTACAGGGATTGGAAAATAACCTTAAATGCGTCGAAAACAGAACTAGGTATATTGACACATAAGCGCCATATAGACCTGGCACCTATTACTGTAGGCAACGCGGCAATTAGGACGATAGACCCCGTCAAATACCTAGGGATAGTTTTCGACCGAAAGCTCCTTTTTTCCAAGCACGTTGCGGCAATCAGGGCTAAAAACATAATTACCCGCAAAAGTTTGAATCAACTTATACGAACGAAATCATACTTAAGCCCGACTAACAAACTGACAATCTACAAATCAATAATAAGACTGACGTTACTATACGGAGCACCATTTTGGTGCTCAGTAGCAAGAAGCCACCTCAAACATATACAGACGATACAAAACAGATACTTGCGGGCTGCTTTCTCCTTAACGCTACTCGATCGAGTTCGAACTGTATCTACATAACATGGCCAGCATAGAAT
Source organism: Pissodes strobi (assembly GCA_016904865.1). Lineage (NCBI taxonomy): Eukaryota > Metazoa > Arthropoda > Insecta > Coleoptera > Curculionidae > Pissodes > Pissodes strobi. The sequence goes on along the minus strand of JAEQML010062454.1, from coordinate 2,046 downwards.
ATGTTGAACAATATGTCAACGATGCAGCCTGTAAGTTCTTTAAATATAGCATCAGGAGATCAGAAGCGACCGCAGGTATCGCAGACCTAAGACATGACCCACGCCACAGACTGAAACATGGACCGCTATATAAGCACACGGACCTCTTTTATCAGGAACTTAGGCCACCATAAACGACTCAATATACAATTCACTAAAAATGAACAAATACTTGAACATGGATGTACTAACATACATACTACGAACCAGACAAGACCACTTCATCACTCTCGCCGCAGTCACCAAGCCGCGCGTGCTATCCCCTCCCCCAGGCAAGATTTACGTGTTCGGGGCGAACAATCGTATGTTATACCCTTCAGGTATGGGCCTACATGAGCGCACCCATATACTACTATGTGCATTTATGTACATGGTCCTTGAATTGACTTATTAGTTATTGAATTGTACATAGAATGTATATATTGTATATATTTGTGTTACATGTGTGTGCCGTCTGTATCGTGATAATATTAAGCAGGTTTTTTGGCTACTTTTTCCTGCGTTTAACACCAGCTTGAACCACCCCTGAAACACCCTCAACCAATCAATACAGCCTATAGGCAAACTCACCCTGTAACTTGATTGAAGGGGAATAATCCCAAAAAAATCACAAGGTTGACCTGACTACTGATTAGTTTGTCATTAGATGGGCCGACACCAGCCCCTAAGTCGCAGGTGTTTAGTTCGCGAGTGAGATGCGCAATGTAAGCGCAACACAACTCGTAAAACGAGAACACGCACTTCGATTACATTTATGACTAGCTTATAAGTATGGATACTGTTCTAAAAATGAATAAAGATTTGATTGATTGATTGATTGATAAACGAGGCCTTAAAAGCTTGAAAATCAGCAGGAAAAACGGCTGACCGCTGCAAACTGCAACGGTTGATCGATGATGTTATTGACTATTGCAATGTTACAACTTTTCTGGCAATAGAATTAGTCCTAGGAAAATGAATGGTGTTTTTTTAACTGACACTAATAGGATCTCTCTGAAACATTGTTTAGTTAAAGATTAGTTAAAACTCTGTCACTTACTCTAAAACCGTGAAAATTCGAAGGCATACCATAATGTTAATATTACAAAACTACGACTTATTACCCCAAAATTACCAAAAATTACCATTCATTTTCCCTAGAGTTTCCACTAATTACGATGACTGTGTGCACTAAATTACCACAATTAAATCTCCCTCGTAGAAGAGGTATTCCCTCTAATGTCCCATAATGCATCAAAAACTATTCAAACTCGTAAAATTGGCGAAGTATGGAAAACTTGGGAATTTTTACAATTTTTTTCATTGGAAATCTCACTCTGAAGTGTGTTTTGCTATAAAAAAGTTATATATCAATTTTCCGTACAAGATTGAGAAATACGAGAGAAAATCGATCTTAAATGGAAAATTGTAAAAATTCTCAAGTTTTCCATTTTTCTCGTATTTCTCAATCTTGTACGGAAAATTGTTATATAACATTTTTATAGCAAAAACACACTTCAGAGTGCGTAGTAAGATTTCCATTTCATATTGTCTCATTACCTCAAATTTTAGATTCAAAATACCATTTATAAATTCATTACGATGTAAACCTACTCATTCGAAGATAAACAATATGCTTCATTCTAAGGTAAAAGTTGTGTGGTTATTGACGTATCGATGACAAATATGGGTGCTTTTTATTATTATTCTTCGAATTGTCGATTCACTTAAAGCGTCAGCTTTTTACCTTTACATATCCTTATTTGGAAATAAAAATAGGTTGGGGGGATTATTGATTGCAGGAAACGCACAAGATATCGTCCTCGGACCTACTATAACGTTTACGAAATAAAGTAACCTATATTTTCCAGACGAGTTCGTTAGAAGAATGCGTTCCTTTAATCTGTTTCTAATCTCGAAAACCATTAGCGGTTGCGTCACTGTGTGGATGCCACAATAATAAATAATTATTAGCTTTTTATCTGGGACCTCAATAAAGAGTATTATTTATCATCGCATTGTGCAATT